>WBNH01002881.1:150656-237627 GCA_013401255.1 Urocolius indicus
TTTTATTTCTCCCCCACAGACGCTCCCGGCACGTCTCCTGGGGGCACTCGGGAAGTTTTCCGCTACTCCCCTCGCAGGCAGGGTAAACGTCCAAAATGGCGGGAAGGAGGCTTTTAAACGCCAGCTCACGGCGGCAGCGCTCGGGTCGCGGCGCCTGAGCCTTCCCACAGCCGTTCCACGCCCCTGAGCCAGCCCTGCCCCGGCCCCCACACCTCCGGCAGCCCCCGGGAAGCGGCCCGGCCGCCGGCACAGCCCCGCGGCTCTGGAAACGTCTCCATGGCAGGCGAGAGTGGCTCCTGGGTTCTTGAGCCCTCTTGTTTACTTGATAGAAACTTCAAACCGGACGCGTTTAGTCACAGAGCAGAAATCTGTCTATCCGCCGAACCGATAGGAAGTAACTGCTGCTGTGGCAATATGGACAGGCAGCGTGTGTACGGCGCTTTTCCCTCCCCCCTCCCCGTTCTTTTGATTCCTGCTGAGGAGCAGAATTTGTCGGGGCACAAGTGGCCTTTTCCAGCAAGCTATGAAGAAATACTCTGAATGTCTGACTAGGGTGTGAAAGTTCCAGGAAGGTGTTTTTCATTCCCTCTCAGCCCCTGGAAACATCAGATAGTCCTCAGTGCTCAGCACAGCTTTGCTGGTAGTCATATGTAAATGTCATACTTTTAGCGTCCCTGGCTTGGTTATAACATGTTAGACCCAGCGTGGTGTTTCGTTCCTGTATTTCTTATTACACTTACAAAGGGAGAGTAGGGTTTTGCAGTGCACTTTGAGGAGGGTGATGGTATATGGCACATAAGAATCATCTTTAAAGTCTTTTGCAAATGAGCACCAAAGGCCCCACAGTGGAGGGAGAGAGAAATATAGGATTTAAGACGGTAAAAAAAAAAATAGTAACCTATAAAGCCAGCTGAGACAGGACACTCTGGTACTTCTTCCTCCTTGCAGTATAATTGATTCCTTCCAAGCATGGCATGGGTACACTAGCAGTAACCAAGGAGCGTGGTCTCCGCTGCAGTGATGCTAGTCCTTGCTTTCAGGTTGCTTGGAAGGGAAGTTTTTGTTCACAGCAGAGCAAAACTTCACATCTTGAAGGCCCTTTTGAGACTTCAGGTCGCTTGCGTTCAGCGTCACCTCGGACAGGGATGGCAGAAATGTTGGCTCAGTACATTTTCCAGAAGAGAAGCTTCTTTCTGTTGTATGGTTTTGGAATAGTGCTCTGTTTGGTCTTGTTTGGCACGCTCCTTTGGCGTGGCTCGCTTCCCTCGTTAGTTCCTGAGGAGTCAAAGTTTTGGTCTTTTGCTTTGTTACAGAAAATCATCCAAAATGGGCAAAGGCGATCCCAAGAAGCCGAGAGGTAAAATGTCTTCGTACGCCTTCTTTGTGCAAACCTGCCGGGAGGAGCACAAGAAGAAACATCCAGATGCTTCAGTGAACTTTTCAGAGTTCTCAAAAAAGTGCTCGGAACGATGGAAGGTAGGAAAAAACCACTTGAAAAAAACCCACAAAACCTTCGGTGATTGCTTTGTGCGGAATGCTATTCGCGACGGTAATTGCTGCTTTAAAAGTTCAGGTTTTGGGTAAGTACGAGGGTTAGTGGTAACCAGCCTCACCTTTAGCTCCCTCAACTGAAATTTTGGAATTGACGTTGGCTATGCTTTTGAGACTTAAAAGTACTGTGATCCTTACCAGGTCCCTTCCGATTTGAGATGTTTTACGACTCTTGATTGCCTTCCAGACTATGTCTTCTAAGGAGAAAGGGAAGTTTGAAGATATGGCAAAGGCTGACAAGCTTCGTTACGAAAAAGAAATGAAAAACTATGTACCACCTAAGGGGGAAACGAAAAAGAAGTTCAAGGATCCGAATGCACCCAAGAGGCCCCCGTGAGTAGATTTCTAGTTTGTCGTCTCGTTCGGGACCCTCACGCTGGAGCGTGTCTATACATAACGGTCGTTTTATTCAGCCTTGGGAGCTTCAGAAGTACAAGACTGCGTGATGTTCCTCAGCAGCGGCGTGAGGATGAGATGGGTTGAGACCTTAGTTTTCTAGTTGCGGGTTTGGAGGTTTAGGTCTGTCCTCTTTAAGCTGGTGTAACGTCAGCCTTTAAAAGAGGACGCCAAAACTGGTGCTGTGCAGTTCTGCCTCGTGTTTCTGATTTTTATTCAGAGGGTAATCCTGGTGTAAAAAGGCAGTAAAGTGCTTCAGGCCGTGCTCTGCCCCCTCCATGGTCTTTGGCAAAGTTTTCGATTGACAGTCTGTTCAAAATTAAGAGGCATTTGCACAGAACAGATTACAGGGATGATCTCGCTCAAAAAATCAGCTTGGAGAGTTAAAACTTCAGACGCTGTATGAGTGGAGTGCTGACTTCAGGCTCACCTGCCACTGGGCGCTAGTACTTGGTAACGTTACATCTTTGTGCATCTTTTAGACAAGAGCTAATGCTGAGTGGAACAAGGAAGCTCCTGTGCCAAGTGAATGTTCACATTTGGGCCAATGGTATCATCTGGAAATCCAGATTTTCATAAGTAGTGCATCTTCTCTACCTTTAACGGCTCTGACCTAACATTGTCTCCCCGGTATCAGTCGTGCGTTCTCCTGCTTTAAGGTTTTCTCTGTATATGGTACATAAAATTGGCCCTTCCGAGGGTCCTGCCAAGAACAGGACCAGGCATGTGACATTGCCTAAGAGACGAGGGCATCTTAAGTTTCTGAAGCAGTTTGTTCAGTTCTTATACCTTCCACCTTAATTAACGTTTGTTTCGCTTTTAGGTGCTTTTCCAAAACACCGTTAAGGGCCAGTAACAAAGGTCAGAAAACTTTCTGTTATGGTAAAGTTTACAATTCAAGTAATGCTCTCTCTCTCTTTCCTTTTTGTTTTGTCTTTCTCCCTCTGTAGTTCGGCATTTTTCTTGTTTTGCTCTGAGTTTCGTCCAAAAATCAAAGGAGAGCATCCTGGCCTCTCCATTGGGGACGTTGCAAAGAAGCTGGGAGAGATGTGGAACAACACCGCTGCAGATGATAAACAGCCTTATGAGAAGAAGGCTGCTAAACTGAAGGAGAAGTATGAAAAGGTAAGGACGGACACTTGTAGTGGTGGTTTGGGGAGGTCAAGCCTCAGTTTAGATGGTTGGGGACTCTTTTTGCCCTCTCGTGTAGGCTGATAACCTGATGTTGCTGGGGAGCATAATATGCTCATGAGAGACGCCATGGTATCTGTTGGAAAAATGCCACCTAAGGGAACGTACGGTTTATTACTATAACATGAAATCCCAGTCCTTCGTGTTGAACTGCTTGCGTTCATCTGTGATTCAGGACCGTCAGTGATGGTTTAATGGACACCGGGGTGTTCGTATTCTGATTAAAACAATAGGTCGCAACAGCACCTGAGTTCGGTTGGTAGCGTTAAGTAACGGCAGTCAGGAGTACAATGGGTTCTCTCTCATTTTGGCACGAGGATCCCTGCACGTTAGGGTAGCTGGGACACAGAGGCGCTTTCTTGTAACTTATTCTTGGGATAACGTCAGAACACTGAGGAGATGCTGGTTTTAGACACGTGTTTTCCCTGTACCTATTTCGTGTCCATCTCCTTCCTAGTAATTAACATAGTTAATAATACATAGGAAGCAGCATGTCATACAGTTCCTTGAATTATTAAAGCTGAATCCCGTTAGCATCATTGGAGCTCTAGAAACGTACAGCTCACACAGGGTAGTGCAACGTGTGGCTTGATTTCCACAGGCAGATTCGCATCCCAGTACAAGGAAAGTGAGGGAGGAGGGGACCGCGTGTGAGCCTCCCGTGATGATGCTTTACTACGGGTGAACAGCCGCCTACACCACGTGCATCCATTGTGTGCCGTGACTTTCCTCTGGGTGTTTCACCTGCTGGCAAACGAAGCCACTTTAAAATTGTAGCATTGTAGTGAGCAAGGCGTCCCCTCTGAGTCCTGCTCGTGTGCTGGAGAGCTGCAGGTCTCAGAGCTTTCCCATATTGTCCTTCCTGTGCAACTTGAAATCTTTGGCTAGTAACTGTTGGCGTGTACAGCCAAGACAGCTCATTGAAGACTTTTACAATGGTAACGCTATGAGTCTTTATTCCCAGTTATTTTAATCTCCACTAGTGTACTGCCTTTGCTTCTTGCACTTAGGGGTGGGGGGGGTTTAAGGGGCAGTAGTCTCCGTATTTCACTGCTTGGCCTTTGGCTCGGTGAGTGTTCTGTCTGCCCAAAACTTCATGCCAAGCTCGAGGGAACTCTGAGGGCATGGCGAGGTCTGTGGTGTAACTTGCTGGGTGGGGAATGTTTGAAGATCTGGACCATCTGTGTAAAGGTGTTGAGGCTTCCCCCTTAGCCGGTGAGTTCGTGTCCTGCAGGTTGATTCTGTTGCGCAATTGTTGTTTTGGCACAAAGTCAGGAAGTCTTAACTGTTTTTCTGACTTGGTCTTCCAGGTACAGTTTTGACTTCCCTATAACAGGAACTGAATTTTGTGCCTTATAAACCACTAGAATAAATTTATTGCATGCAGAAGGTGGCACTGTCTACCCTTTAATCAAGTTCTTATACCTTTTTATTTTGTGAACTTCAGTTAGGCAGGGTTCTGTATAATTGCCCTTCTCTGAGGCATAACATTGCAGATATTAGGCCATGCCATTCCAACGTTGTTTGACTGGCCCGTTACACTTTTGTGTCTTGCACAAGGATTTTCCTGCCTGTTTCTTCAGGTGTGGTAGAAGGTAGGGACATTAAGAGGTCTCTCTGCTTCATACCCTCGTGGGATAGTGTGCTCAGCTGTGCCTTCACCATCTGAGGCAGCCCAAGAGCACAGGTTCCTCAGCAGCCGTCGTGGGGCTGCTCACTGCCGTGACCTTGGGCCTCAGTTCTCCTTGGAACGGAAGCTGCAGCCCCCAGTCCTGTGCCAGCGGAGGTGGGGAAGGGGCAGAGGTACCTGGGTGGCTCTAGTTGGACAAGTACCATGTAGGAGTTGCTCGGAGCTCTTGGCTGGTAAAGTGTCTGAGAGATGATTCTTCTTCCTGCTTTTCTCCTCCAAGGATATTGCTGCATACCGGGCCAAAGGGAAGGTTGATGCAGGCAAAAAAGTAGTTGCCAAGGCTGAGAAGAGCAAGAAGAAGAAGGAGGAGGAGGAAGATGAGGATGAAGATGAAGAGGATGAAGATGATGAGGAGGAGGAAGAAGAGACAAAAAAAGGAAAGAGAAAAAATTTTTCAGTCTCTTTTAGAGCAATTTCTTTCTTGTCTATAAAGCATTTAACCCCCCTGTACACAACTCACTCCTTTTAAAGAAAACAAAACAAAACAATGGAAATGTAAGGCTGTGTAAGATTTGTTTTTAAACTGTACAGTGTCTCTTTTTTTGTATAGTTAACACACTACCGAATGTGTCTTTAGATAGCCCTGTCCTTAGTGGTAATTTCAATGGCCACTAACCTTGCCTGGTACAGTGTGGGGGTTGTAAATTGGCATGGGAGTTTCAAAGCAGGTTCTTGTTGGTGCACAGCACAAATTAGTTCTACGTGGGGATGTAGTTCATTTCACATCTTCAGTTGTCTCCGATGCATCATAAAAATAATTGTTGTTCTGTTAACTGAATACCACTCTGTAATTGCAAAAAAAAAAAAACAAAAAAAGGAAAGAGAAAAATTGCAGCTGTTCTGTTGACATTCTGAATGCTTCTCAGTAAATACAATTTTTTTTTTATTAGTACTGTTGTCCTTTTAATAGGTGCCCTTAAAAATCCATCCTGTTTCGTTCTCTTTTTTTTTTTTTTTTTCCTTTCCGTTTGTTTGTTCGTTTGTTTTGAGGGGAAACTCATCTTTTGCTTTATCGAATGCCCGTACGGGATGGCGGGAATATTACAGTTTTCATCTTTCATATAACCAGCTGATAAAGCTTTTGATCTGCATACCCTGCGTTACCGTGATAGGGTTAAGAAAAAGAGACACGTTAGGCATATGGCGAAAAGAGTCGTCTTCTTCTTCTTCCGTAACTGGAAAACGAACCAAGAGAGTCCAATCTCAACAGAAACCGATACTTGTTCAGAGTTTTGTGAAATGTAATATTCTATTGAGTTGCATGAGTTTACCAGTCTTGGAGAGTTGAGAAGTATAGAGTTCGATTTTACAGAAATTACCTACTCGGCGCGGGGTGTTTGGTGGGGGGTGGTGTGCGGGGAAGGGGGGGCCGGGGTGCGGGGTGGGTGGGGAAGGAGGGAGGGAGGGAGGAGGGAGGGCATGTTCCATTTCGTCCTGGAAGGACCCATAGGAAGAGCGCGCGTCCACGCGGCGCGGGGGCATTTACACGTGTGACTCCGTTACCGTGTAACGGGCGTCGTGTCTGTAAATCTCTGGCCGCGTGGGAGCGGGGGGGGGGGGCGAACCGAAACTGTGTAAAGTTCAAAGCATGAAATGACCATATTATTTTTTGGTGACAGGTCTGGTGACGGCCACGGGCTTTATACCATGAAACTCTCCTGGTAGCAAACGGCCCACGAGAAATGATTTTTTTCTTTCTAAGATTTCTATAAATGGTACCATTATTATTTGTTAAATCTATGTAAATTCATATTTGTATTCTTGAAATTCTAGTTTTAGCCCTTTAAAACAAAGTTGTATATTGTCTCAAATTGAAAATGAGATAAGATGTATTTTTCCTGTTAGGTTTTATACCGCACTCTTGATGTTTGCCCATTTTTAAGTTAAATATAGCTGTATGGAAAAGTACATTTTATTAAATTTTGCATTAAAAAGTGAAATGTTTATGGTATACCAACAATGTCTAATTTGGTCAAATACAGTTCTCTTCCAAAACCAAAGCTAAGGGGTTTTTATTTTTTTTTTTTTTTGTTTCTTTGCGTATTTAGTAAAACTTTCAAGTGCTGGCGACTGTAACTATTTTCACATATACCTGCTTACCCGTTTGGGGGACAATTTGGCAATTTTGTGGTTACAAAATGATGGTTTTAATTAACACTCTTTAAGTGCCAGTGGTTAAAAAAAAAAAATTGAAAAAGGCAAAAAAAAAAAAAGGCAAAAAAAAAAAGCATTCTTGTAATTTTACACGCTTTTGTGATGGAGTATTGTTTTGTTATTACGATTTTGACTTTCAGATTCTTATTTCAATTTGCATTTATGTATAACTTCAGGAGAAATATTGAACATCTGAATCCTGGATGATACTAATAAACTAATAATTGCAGAGGTTTTAAATACTTAGTTAAATGGCTCGCTTAATATCCTAAGGGGGTTTGGTTTGTGTGTGTGTGTGTGTGTGTGGGTGCGTGTGCACGCGCGTGTGTTGGTGTTTTCAGATCTCTACAGCCCCGCTTTCCGTTTCAAACAGAAGCATGGTGCTGTTGGCAAGGTCTCCATACAGAAAGCTTAGGCCAGAGAGATCGCGAGTTCGTTTTATCTTCTTGTCCTGGATATTGGCCGTTCACGTGCTCGTAACTGATGACAAATAAATTCTTTTGTGCTGAAGGGTTTTTTTGTTTCCCCAGGTCCTCAGAGGAAAGTAGACGCGTTTCTTGTTCTTGGAACAAACACACTTTTAATTGAGCTCTCCCTCTAATCTCGTGCCTCTGTTGGCGGTGTGTGATGGTGACAGAAGTGAGAGGATTCTGCTGGTGTGAAAAGATGAGCAGCGAAGCCAAGCAGGGCCTCGGCCCTCGGCCTTGGGGTGAGCGCAGGGGTAACCCACAGAGCCTGCTCAGGGCTGAGGAGGGGAGGTAACAGGCTGCTCTGGATGGTGCTGGCTGAGCAGTGCTGTGTGGCAGAGGCAGGGATGTGTCCCAAAGCTTCCTGAGCTCTCCAGCTCTCGTGGAGCGCTGGTGAGGGGTTGGTACGTGCCTGCACGTCATCGGAGCTCGAACGATTGTCGGATGGAAGTCTTCGCTTGTGTCTTCTAGAAACCTCTGAGACAACGAAACCATGGTTTCTGGAGGGGAAATACCACGGTTTGGTAGATTAATTCCCCTTTTAAAAGAAAATAAATGAGTTTCTGAGAGTTGTTGCTGGAAAGGACCTCCCTGTTTCCCGGCTGCGGACCCCAGTGAGCCCTGGCAGTTAAATAATCCTCTTGGTCAAAACTCTGCCTGGTGTTTGGCACCAATAGGTCAGACTTGGCTACTACAAAATCACGTGATCTGAGATCAGTTATTGCTGACACTTCTGCTTGAATCTGCCTCCCCATGATCTTTTAAAAGCTGGTGCTTGCTGAGGGATAATGAGGAGTGAAATTGCAGCCGTGAGGCAGCGGTTCCCTATGAGGGAACCGGGCAGCACTGGCATCGCCGTCGAAACAAAGCATTTCCTCCAGCTTCCACCTTCACGTAAGTTCTTGATGTAGTGAAGAAAAAACAAAATGGCTCTTCCTGTTCTAAACAAGAAAAACAGAGATTGGTTTGGAGAGAACTTGAAAGTTAATAAGTAGTAGTTGCGATACCTTGAATGCCAAATGAAGTCATATTGATTTGACGGTTGTTTGCCTCAGGCTGGTGCTGAAGGGAGCTGCAGTCGCAGCCGCTGCTTTCCAGGCATGCTCTGCAGTTTTAAACTAAGCCCTTCTGCTGTGCTTCCAGCAGTCAACGCCAGCTCCGGCAAAAAGTTGAGCTTATTTAACAAAATGTTTCTGTCCAGGCAGACAGGGCCCTAGAAACCCCGAGCAACAGCTATCAAGTGGCTGAAAAGATTTCTGCAGCCTAATGTGGGTGATGCTGGCACCGCTGACACTGAGCCCCTTTATAACTCCTTTTGTTGGTGTAATGAGCTCATCGTGAGGGAGAAAAGGCAGAGTAATAGCCGGGTTTAGTCTTGCTGGAAAGCGGGAAAGAGGGTTTGAGTAACTCCACCAGAAGACGAGCAGGGTGGACTGCAGGAGCTTGAAAAAAACCTTCCCCAGTTCTTGCTAGCCTTCTGCCTTCCCTGCCATGGCTAACAGAAGATGAAAGGGATAAAGCCAATGGACTGCGTTGGGTTATAACACGTTATTCAATACCGAGTCTCGTGTCAGAGATGTGGCAAAACACAGAGATGGTGTTTAATAAGAGGGATGATTAATTTTCACCATTTCCAAGCTCTGCCAGTAGTAGCTGACCAACTCCAGGCTCCTTGGGCACAAACATGCCCATCGTTCTACTAGTAGCAGTAAAATGCCGCGTGTATCGAAGCAGCATTCCTTCGTTGTGTTCTTTAGCTTACCGTCACGCTGTACTTGACCAGAGATCACATCCCTTTGGTGCTGCTTTAGAAGAAAATAATCTCTGTGGGATGTTTTCCTTTGGCAGGCTGGGCCAGACATTATTCCAGCCTCTGAAACACACGCAGGGGCGTTTCACAACCCAGCTAGCCCAGTGAGGTGTGAGTTTTGATCAATAAATGTGTCCCCAGACTTCGATACTGGCTGCAAAAACACTTTGAGATGGTATTAATTTAGTCTGGAATAGTTTGACTTTAACACCAGCCTTTTTTGGTTTGGTTTTTTTTTTTTTTTCCCAAAAAAAATGTACTTTTGACAAGCTGTCAGACTTCCTTCCAATGTTTGAGTAAAAAAAGTAGGAGAAGTAAATCTCTGAGAGCTTCGTATCGTTTTTCAGGAGTCGTCTCGTGTTTTTGTTCTAAGTATGCTGTGCCTCAGCTTTTCTTTTGACAGTACCTTCTACTTCAAGCAGAAAAACAAAGATGGATTTTTTTCCCCCCCCCCAGTGAATTTATTATTAAGAATGAAGGTCAGATTGCTCTTACAGCTGCTCTGCGTTCTTGAAAAATACAGTGTGGCTTCTGCTTCGAGAGCACCTCATTTTGAAATCCATCTCGCCGAGGCAATTGCTATTAGAGGTGACCCACGAGAGAGAGAAGCTTTCCCCTTTGCTGCCTTATGATGGAATAAAAGACTGAAGTTATAAATTAGCTTAGTCTACCTGTTTGCTTCATCAGGAGCTCAAGCCTTCCCTGCAGCAGGAGCTCTCGGAGTCCATCTGAGCGGTGAGATTGGAGCAGCGAGGAGTGAGCAAGAGAGGCGAGTTTGGGAGTTTTTAGCTACACACCTTTTAAAATCTTGCTGATACTGGTTGGACTAGATGATCTTTTGAGGTCCCTTCCACCCCTTAAGATTCTGTGATTCTGCGACTTCAATGATGAGCATTTGTCGCGAAGGAAGTTCATCCCAATGCTTCCAGCAGCCTTTCGGCTGTTAAAGAGGCAAAAGCGCTCAATTCACATGTTTCTGACCTCCCAAAAGTTGTTTAAGAAAAAGACCAAACCCTACAGCCTGAATGCCTGAGAGGAACCCAGCTGCCCACACACGTTACAGCAGTAGGAGGTCACCATTTAAGTGCTCTTTGCAAGTCACCATTCAAAACATCAGGCGTATTGCAGGGAAACTGGGGACAAGTGCTGCAGTGTGCAGCGAGACATTGATTGAGGATACAAGCTGGCTTGAGAATTGGGCAGAGAGGAACCTCATGAGGTTCAACAAGGGCAAGTGCAGAGTCCTGCTCCCGGGAAGGAACAACCCCATGCACCAGTACAGGCTGGGGATTGACCTGCTGGAGAGCAGCTCTACAGAGAGACACCTGGGAGTCCTGGTTGACAACAAACTGACCATGAGCCAGCAATGTGCCCTCGTGGCCAAAAAGGCCAATGGCATCCTGGGATGCATCAAGAGGAGTGTGGCCAGCAGGTCGAGGGAAGTTTTGCTCCCCCTCTACTCTGCCCTGGTGAGGCCTCATCTGGAGTCCTGTGTCCAGTTCTGGTCTCCCCAGTTTGAGAGTGGTAGAGAACTTCTGGAGAGAGTCCAGGGGAGGGCTACTAAGATAATGAGGGGACTGGAACATGTCTCTTATAAGGAAAGGCTGCGGGACATTTCGTCATGTGTTTGTGTGCAGATGCTTTTTGCTTGGTAACAGGGGAAGGGAGCTGCAATGCTGGTTGGTCCCCATGAACAGTTCTCAAAACATCCCAAGTCTGAGTGGGATCCGCTTCCAACCCGGCTGGGCCAATCTGGCGCCCCTGAGATCACTGTTTAGGGACAGGAATTTGAAGTGCTTGACAGGAGGTGTAAGAGTTGTACAAGATGGAGGCGACCATGCGGACCCCACAGTCAGAGAAGGAGGAAGGAAGGAGGAGCACCAGACCAGAGACTCCTCTGCAAGCCGTGGTGAGAACACAGCTGTGCCCCTGCAGCACGTGCAGGGCAATGGCAGGACTGAGAGCCATCAGCAGCTCCGTGTGAGTGCGCCCGGATGGGTGAGAGACTGTGTGAGGAGGTGGCCATGGCACAGGACATGCTGGAGAGCCTGCAGGTCGCAGAGCAGACGCACAGAAGAGGCAGAGAGGAGCTGCAGCCTTTGGGATGAACGGACATCAGAGTGTCTCATGCAGGGCTGCCGGCTGTATGAGATACCCTGTGCTGGAGCAGAGAGGACCAGCGAGGAGCCCTCCTGCCTTGAGGAGATACAAACCTCAGGAGCCATTGGGAATAGACTGACTGAAACCCCCTTTCCCTGCGCCCCTGAGCCATTCAGGTGGGGAGGAGATAAAGACACCAGGATCAGGGCTCTGAGCCCAGGAAGACGGGAGAGGTAGGAAGAAGGTGGTCTTAAAGGGCTGGTTGTGCTCATCATCATTGTACCGCTCTGGGTCATTTCCTGTTGATTATGTTTTTGGTTGGTGGTGGATTAAATTAAGTTTCATATTCTTCTCTAATTTGAGTAGTCTTGCCTGCTTTGCCTGGGAGGATAAGTGGCAATTGAGCCCTCCCTGTCCTTAGGGGTTTCCAAAAGCCCTTGGTACTTACGGCTGATCATCGTCCTTTGTTCTCAGATGGGCCTAAACCAGGACACACTTGTAAATACCTAAAGGGTGGATGTCAAAAGAATGGGGTGACTTTTTTTTCTGTAGTGTCCTGTAGCAACAGGACAAGGAGTAATGGACATAAGCTGGAACACAAAATGTTCCGTTCAAACACAAGGAAAAGCTTTCCGGTGAGGGTGAGGGAGCCCTGGCACAGGCTGCCCAGGGAGGGTGTGGAAGTCTCCTTCTCTGGAGGTTTCCAAAACCTGCCTGCACATGCTCCCGTGTGACCTGATCTAGGTGGATGTGCTTTAGCAGGGGATTGGACTGGATGATCTCTAGAGCTCCTTTCTAACCCTGCCATTCTGTGATTCTGCCATTCTATGATAACAAAGAATATTTTTCAAAGCAATGTCTGGGAAGACATTCCAGCCGAGGCTTGACATCCCTGAAGCCTCCTGCTCCTTCCCAAACCAAGCTGCAAGCAAGCCATGCCAATAATACCTCTGTGGGAAAAAAAGTCTCCCTTGCCGAAGCACTGGGGCTGACCACACTCTTCCTCAGCCCAGCCCAAGGGGAAGCTGCCCGTCCCCATAACTAACAGCAGCCAGCAGCACAATGCATGGAGGCGTCTCACAGCAGTTCAGGGGTACCGGTGGCAGCTGGGGGCCGGCAGCTCTGCCCTGCTGCTAGCTCCCTCCTGGTACCAAGGAGACATTGGGCAGGAGAACTGTTGGGAGGAAGGACACTTCCTACCCACGGCCTCGCCACACAGATTGTGAGTTTGGGGTCTCTATGGGGTGAGGGGCTTGCGGCCAAGTTTCACTGCAAAGGCGGGGGGGTGCTGGCTGCGCGGAGGAACCACGGGCACCGGCCCTGTGAGGGCTCAGCTATGCCCTGAAAAGCAAAGTCACAGCGCACTTTATAAAGAGACAAACCCTCGAATTTGTGTGGTGATGATTCCTAGAAGAGATAACTTTCTTGCAAAACGTGTGTCAGTGGCTGATGAGTAGCAGTGACTCACGTTTTATTATCAGACTTGACTGGAGCAGCACTTGCGCACGTTTTAGCTGTGTTGACACACGTTTGCACTGACACCTTCCAAGAGGGGAGATGTCCTGAACAAGCATTGCATTTGTAAAAGCGATAATGGGAAATGCAAGTGAGGATTGATCACAGCTTCAGCTCCCTTGGCACGGGAGCAGCTTTAAGGGCAGGTTTTGGGGCTGGGAGCAATCGATTTCGCTGTATCAGCTGCTGATGGCAAAGTGCTGGACTTGCCCAAGCGTTTGGGTGTCTCACAGGACTGACCCATGGGGACCTGCCTGGGACTGATGACTTGTCCCAGAGGTACTGATGACTTGGCCTGGAGTCGCACTCGGGTGTGTAACTGGCTCTGAGGAGGAGGCTGCCAGTGAACCTGCCTGTGATTGCAACCTCTCACAGCAGCCTGACCTGGCTGTGCCTGAGCCTGCTCCCAACCCCGTTTCCTTTGAAGTGGACGAAGGAAATGATCTATTTTTGGAGAGTGTTTGCATCAAATGTTCAGCGATGGCAACACCATCTCAAGTGCTGCACGCTCTGCCTCTGTGGGAGCACCCGGGCTCTGCCTCCCTGTCTCTGCCCCAGGTTGCCTGGCAGTGCCCCTGCCCTTTCTTCCTGCCCTTTCAGCCCCACTTCGGCAGGTAGGAGCAAGTCCACTTTCTCCCCTGCCTGCTGGGGGCTGGATCTCTGCTCCCCAAGCTGGACTGGAGGGTTGTCCCTTTGCCCCACCACCCCCAGCAGTCAATGCCATCCCTGTGGTGCCTGGGCTGCTCAGAGACACCCACCAAGGCACTCTGAATGCTGGGAGTGGCTCCCGCCTTCCACAGACCCATAAAATGCAGGGGGAAATGCATAATGTCAGGGTACAGCAACCTCAGGGTGTGCTACTGCCCGGGATGGGTGTCCCAGGCCCACTGGCCTTCACACTCCTCCCTGAGCCCCCTGACTTTGCAGCGTAACAGAGCTGTGATTTGATTTTTTTTTATTTGAAGCCATCAGCCTGCAGGAAACAGAAGGTCTCTGAATAAAAGGGAGGCTCCCGTTACAACTTCCCTCTTATTTACTGTTGCCAGTAGCAGAGAAGTAAAAAGACAGTGAATGCAATGGAGGAATTAATCACGCGGAGCACTGAAACACCACCCTGAAGGCGGCGAGTCCCCGCGCCCCGCTCCCAGGGATGGCCCGTGCCTTACAGCACCCACACATCGCAGCTCTCTTCAGAACGGGCAGAGGGCAGGGGAGACTCGACAGGCAGTATTTCAAAGGCAAACATGAAAAAATGGGACTTTTACACGGACTTTTCTCTGCCCATTCAGCGCTCTCCAAACCTGGGTTCAAGTTGATATCCTCAGTGCTTAATCATCGGTGGTGACTTTTGCAGAGGAAACTCTTTTTGTTTTCCATTTTCCTGCCTTAATTTTAAAACAATGAACGTTCAGGACGACTGCACTGTCCCACAGAAGCCTTTTAAAAATGCTTCAGAGAGAAAGTACCGTGCTGTGCGCTGTGTTGCTTTGCTCCTAAAAGGGGTTGTGGGCATTAGGCCTGCTCCCTTTTTCTCTCGCTTTTGGATTGATATCCAGACACTGATAGGTTACTAATCACGTTCTTTATTTCCTTTTAGTTTTTTAATCAGATATTTACCTGTGTTTGATTTCCAGCTGTAGACTGAGAGTATTCACAGCAGCCTTTGCACAAGCGTTGAGCAGCACCTCGAGTTAATGGGTAATGAATTAACCTTGGGAGAAGCCACGGCAGAGGGAAGGCTTCAAGCAGGCTGCTGGTGTCGGGCAGATTGTGCACACACAGCTCTGTGAAGGTCTTTAGTGAAGCAAAAATGCAGGAAAATGAGAAAACAGGGATGTAGAACACAATTCAGATTGCCTGCGATGTCTTTAAGGAAAAGCTGGAATGTGTATCTGAATATCTGTGCCTGTCAGGTAAACGCTATTGATTTTTTTCTGGCCTTTGGATGCTGCACTTAACGTGAGGGTTGAGGTGAAATGGAGAACGTAGTTGTAAAAGTGGGGGAGTTTTGTACAACTGGGGAAGTTGCTCCTTATTAAAAAACTCATAAACTCTTCGTTTTACGGTTCTCTTCAGAAAGCTTACACCAGAAAGTTCACAAAAATTTATTTGGGCCACCTGCAATAATAAAATTGAAGTGACCTAAGTCTGAAAATACCTCGGTAAGTGAATATAAAAATCTGGAGCATGTGATATAATTGAGCTAAAAAGCAAACCCAACCGACGTGTTAACACACATCGGGAGGAGTGTGTGAGCAAAAGTCTAGATGGCCAAAGCTTCGGTGCTGCTCAGCTAATCCCTGCTCCAAAGCAGCTGGTGAGCTTTTGCGTGAGGCTGGAGCCCCGGGGCAGGCAGGCAGGAGCCCGGCCTTGAGCCTTGCCTGCGCTCTGCCTCACCAGGGTTCTACAGCTGCCACGAGTGAGTTCCTTTCACTTTCTCTTTCTGCTGTGCAGGACAGAGTTCCGTAAATTATTCACACCGTTTGCATGAAAATGGTTAAAAAAGATACATATTCTTGTTAATAGTAGAATATTGATTTTAATGCTGCTTCTAAACCCCCATTGGTGCTGCATTAAATTAGTGGTAACCTTTTAAACACCCTTTCTAAACCCTTTTAAAGAGGGAGTGGCACATGCACTAGCCTCTCAGCTGCAGCTCCCATGTTCAAACAGTCCTTAGAGATCCAGATAACAAAATCTGGGAAGAACTTGAGGGTTTTTTTGCTTCCACTCACTACAGCAGACACTGGAGGATCTCAAGTGGAGACAGGTTTGGGGATGGTTTGCCACTGTGCCTGCCCCAATCTCACACTGCTGTAGCATCCCCTGAGCCGGGGAGACTGGACCCATCCCAGCATCATCCCACAAAGATTCACACACTGATGGCATCAGGAGGTCACAGGAGCTGGGTGGCACTGGCTGCCCAAGACACATGCTGCCAGTGCAGCCAACTGCCGACACAGTTCAGAAGGTGCTTTTCCTGAGAGCTGCAGAGTCTCAAGGCAATGAAATACTTAGGCTGACTGAATAGTTCATCCCTATAAAAATCAAAAACCTTCCGTCCGTTGAGAAGACTTATCTCCTACAAGAATTCTGTGGTCAGGAGGATCCATGATTGCAGCGGAGCTGCTGACAGTGGCTGCTCTGTGTCCAGGAGCCGCAGAACGTTACTGGAACCAGCGGCACTGCTGGGGGGTTGGAGTGGGGCGTAAGTCAGACTGCCTGGAGGTTTTGCGCTGAAAGTGTGATGAAAGTTCCTTGCTATCGTATTTCATTGCTGTAAGCGAGTTGCCAGATCTAACGTGTTCCATCTGCAGGGGAGATGGTGGAAACTGAGGGGATGTTCATGGTGCTGAATACCGAGGGAACTGCACAGAGACAGTCTGGCCCCTGGGCCTCGGCCCTCTGTGTCCCTGCCATCCCCATGGCCCCATCATCCCCAGGGCCCCACAGGTGGCAAGTGGGAACAAGGGCTCTTGGCATCCATGAGGCTCCTTCTGGAAACCCAGAATGTGCTGCCTGCCCATCCGCTGCTCATCCCCGTGTCATGATTTTATGGCAGGCTTGTCGCATCCCGCTGCTGGGAAGTGCTGCTAGGTCCCATGCGTTTGGACCTCGCGGACAGACATGCCCGTGCTCTTACAGGCATTTTCCCCGAGGTCACTTGAATTCATGAGAATCAGGAGATGTTAAATGAGCTCTGAATATGAACTGAAATACTTCCGTATGATGCTAAATATGCTGCAGTTCTTTTTCCCCCTTCGCCCTCACCCAGCTCTCTAGTTTCAGTAAATTGCTACTGGAAACTTAATGAACCTTCGTGATAAGAAGACTCCCAAAGTTCCCAGGGCTTTGCCTGCTTTTGGACTTGGTTGTGACTGCACCAGCAAGTCACCTGGAAGTTCCTATGATCAATAACAGAATAGATTTTTAATAATAGATTATATCTTGTTTTAACACCTGAGGGTCTGTCCCTACTGGGGCCCTCACAGGCTGTAATCTCTCTGCCAAGACTTCTGAAAGCAGGATCCCGGGACAGAAGCCTTAACCCTCACCTCTCAAAATGAAGGAGAATTTCTAAAAGAGAAGATGTGTGCTCAGTGTGTCAGCCAGCGGGACCAGGGAGGAGCGTGGGGAGCGGGGAGTCAGGCGGCAGGGGGTCTCACCCCACCACCCAGCACCCCGCATTCCCTGCGCACGCAGCAGGGGTGACCCGCCAGCAGTCTCATGTTTGATCTGAGGAAATCGCCACTGAGCCAGGAAATGTCAAGATTACATCACGGGTGGAATGTTTTTAAAGCCCTGAAAAAGAGCTTGTTAAAGCTCGTTTCTCTGCAGCATGATCCCATCTGCTTTCGCTTTTGCTTCGCATTTCAACTTTTACAGGAACTGGCAGGCAAATCCTCCTCCCAAATATCGCTTCACTTTTCTTTCCGGGGCCAGAGGAGCGAGTCCCACTGTGCAGGGCCCTTCCTGACGGGAACGTGTGTGGGATGCCCTTGGGCCACATTGCATTGCCCCACCACTCTGAGATGGGCACAGGCTTGGGGCCCGTGGATATGCTGCCAGACCTCCACTTGCCTGCATTGGGAAAGGACGGTGGGGATGTGGGAGCAGAGCTGTCAGCCCCTTCCTCGTGCATTTGCTCGTGTCTGGGTGGGCGTCCCAGGCAGCAACAAGGAGATACCAAAACTTCATAGTAAAACTGCACCACCCCGTTACTCCACTGGTTTTGCAATACCATTAAGGAGCATCCAGCAGAGACTGTGACCCACACATGTTTAATTTCTTTTACAGTCTCTGTTTTGATATACGCTGGATGTGTTTTTATAAAACAAAGATTTATTGGAACCTGGAATTTTATGGCTTTAAGGTTCAATTGAGTCCAGATTGTGAGTTTCTCCTTTTGGAAGAGAAGGTTCGAAAGAGCCCAAAGAAGTGTGTTCCACCTGTGTCACTTGTGAAACTCTAGGCCAAGGCTGACACCTTTTTGCTTAACCTACGACAATGTCAAAGCAAAAATTTGCCATCAAATATTATGTCTTCCATGTGTGATGCCCTGCTGTAAATGCAGATCACAGCAGTTGTGTTGGGCTTGTTTCTTTTATTATCTATGCCATAAGAAAGGCAGGCCTTGGTGCAGGATCCAAGGAAGAACGGCAGCTCAGCATGAACTCAAACCATGTATAGTTAATGATAACGTGCCGTCACTTACAAACGTGCGCTGGCACTCTCGGTTATTCTTGTAAAAGCACGGTGATGCCTTTGCTGCCTACAATGCTCAGGAAAGCAGCGTAATTTTAAAACACATTTAAGAGCTGCAGGAGTGTCGACCGAACGTGTGCCGTGTATTTATATAACATTAAGCGTAAACCAAAGTGGCTTTTCAGATGATAAATGCAGCTCAGTAAGGAATAACGTCAGCTCAGAAGAAAACTCAGCTCCTGTTCAGTATGTGAGCAAACCCAAAGTTTGTTCTGGGGAATCTGTTTGAAGAGGTGGTTGATGTCCCATCCCTGGAAACATTCAGGGTCAGGCTGGACAGGGCTCTAAACAACCTCCTGCTCAGCGGCCTTCAGAAGCCAAAGTGTTCATCATCCACAAGCGACATGGCAAGAAAAGAATGAAATGCTGTTTTTCTGCTTCACTACTTGTCTCATACAGCCTCGAGCACTCTGGTAGGAAACGACCAGCACCCGAGGAAGCAGAGCCTGAGTCCATCTCTCTGGTTACCACCACACAAGTAAACAAGTTTATCACAAGTGACAAGGGCATCATACCAGTTTCACTTAAAATAATAGAACTGGAAAAAAAAAAAACAACCAACCTCAAACCAACAAATTATTATAGCACGAGGAAGTCCGAAGTGAAAATGATTGTTCATGCAAACACCAGAAATATATCTTGTCATAAACTTGAGCCTCCACATCTGCTTCACCACTAGAGGATTCTTTATAAACAGCCTCTTTAATTTTATCTAACAGCCTGTTTGCAGACATGCAGTCCAAAAATACATCTCCTTTTCCTCCTTGCACTATCCTGAGCTTGGCAGGGCACCAAACATGAGGTTCGGCTCCTAGTTCAAAAAAGCCCTTCTTTAAGCAGTGACTCCGAGCTTGATTTAATAAAAACTCTGTCCGGCTTCCTCCCGGGACCATAATGAGATGCAGAGCCCCGCACCTCTCGGAGGCTGCTCCAGACCTGCTCCACGTCAGCCGGGGAGATTGCTTTGCGGTGAAATGAAATTACTCAGCGATGCAGTTGGGGAACAAGCTGGTGTTTTCCAAAGTGTCCCTGCGAAAGTTTCAGAGCTTGGCCTTCAACTATGCCACCCTCAGGAAAAGCAGAGCAGAATCCGCAGGAAGGGATGCTCTGGAGCCACCAGTACCCTGAGGGATGCCTGAGTGCTGCTGGTACCTCGACATGCTCCGGTGCCACCAGTACCCAGAACCTCCCCCCACTCCAGCCCTGCCTCCCCAGAGAAATGGGGAGAAATGTATAAAAGTCCCTAAAATGTCTTCCAACCCCTGAGCATCCTGAGAAGGAAGATGCATCAGTCACAGCCCTGGTGTGGCACTGCACTGCCAAGCAACTGTAGGTACTCCTGAAGGAAAGACCGGGCATTCAGCGAAGTAGAGGAGGTATTACACTGGGGCTTGTTCCCAAAGGGTCCCCACAACACTAGTGGCAGGACACAGAATCACAGAAGGGTTGGAAGGGACCTCAGAAGATCACCTAGTCAAACCCCTCTGCCAGAGTAGGTCACACAGGAACTTGTCCAGGTGGATTTTGAATGTCTCCAGAGGAGACTCCACAGCCCATCTGGGCAGCCTGTTCCAGTGCTCCCTCACCCTCACAATGAAGAAATTCTTCCTTGTATTTCTTTGAAACCTCTTATGTTCCAGTTTATACCCACTGCCCCTTGTCCTATCATTGAACATCATTGAGAACAGCCTGGCTCCATCATTCTGACACCTGCCCTTTACGTATTTGTAAACATTAACGGATCACCCCTCAGTCTCCTCCAAGCTGAAGAGCCCCAGCTCCCTCAGCCTTTCATCATAAGGGAGATGCTCCACTTCTCTAATCATTTTTGTGGCCCTATACTGAACTGTCTCTAGCAGCTCCCTGTCCTTCTTGAACTGAGGGGCCCAGAACTGGACAACCACCTTGATGCCTCCTGATGCTGATGTTCCCAATCCGCTGATTTTCTGGCTGCTGATTGCCTGGGAAAGCCAGAAGGGATCTTGGCTGCCTTTTAAAGTCAGGGCAAAAAGGGATGATGTCACTCAGAAGATGAAATACCTCCTTGCTGCGAGAGCTGCACCAAATTATGGGGCCAAAGATCCAGAGAAATTTGTGTGAGAAGCACCACATAGCACAGCATTTGCTGCAGTGCAGGATTTACTGCTGATTACCTGGATAATTGAGAACAGTTAAGAATTATCCCTTTTGACAAACCAAATAGTGGATTTTAAGCATTGAAATTTGCAGTGATAAAGAAATGTGAATGGCCTGGTACATACTGATGTCCAGTGGAAGAGAATGTTTAATAGTTTGTCCTTATGGTTCAGCTGTTCATTTAAATGACTTGGAAGTTAAACTAGCAGCAAGCATTACCAGTGCTGTTGCGGGGGCAGAGGTAATAATAAGGACATTTTATTTAGCATTGCAGCAAAAGATTAAATGGACAAAAATAAAGGAAAAGGGAGTTGCCCAAGTGTTCAGGGAGACGGATCTCATTGCCAAGACCTAGAGGAGAATCAGGAGAAATGCCTCAGAGCCCATCTATTCACTTGGTTGCCCTAACAGAGACAAACTGGCATCACAGGTGTGACCGAGAGAGAACCAGTGCTTTGGGAAAAGGATGCTGCAGGCCTGGGGTTTGCCATCACCTCCCAGGAGGGACTTTCTGAGCAGTCATAGAATCACAGAGTTGTTTTGGTCAGAAAAGACTTTTAAGATCATCAAGTCCAACCACTAACTTCACACTGCCAAGCCCACCACTAAACCATGTCCCTCAGCACCTTACCTACATGGCTTTTAAATGTTTCCAGGGATGGTGAATCCACCACCTCACCTTCTCAGTGAAAAAATTCTTCCTAATTTCCTATCTAAACCTTTCCTTGTGCAACTTGAGGCCACTTCCTTTGTCTTCTCATTCATTACTGAGAAGAGGCTGACCCACACCTCGCTGCAGCCTCCTTTCAGGTAGTTGTAGAGAGTGATCATGTCTCCCCTTAGCCTCCTCTTCTCTAGACTAAACACTCCCAGCTCCCTCAGCTGCTTCTCGTAAGACTTGTTCTCCATCAGCTTCATTGCCCATCTCTGGTCATGCTTCAGCATCTGAATGTCCGTCTTGTAGTGAGGGGCCCAAAATTGAACACAGTGCTTGCTTTTGTGCTAGAGGAGCTTGTGAGCCTTGTGCTGCTCAGCTGTCAAGCCCAACAGTGCTTGTTCCCTGCAACAGGAAGGGAACTGAGGTTGCCGGGTATCCCCCTCCAGTTGGGCACCAAATTTAACTTTACATGAAGCACTGGCATTCATCTGATGATATCTTACTGGTCTGAGCTTGGCTGATGTCTTTTGGATGAATATTTAAGAGAAACAAATTGAAGACAGTTAATTGGAAGGGAGAAGCAGATTTAGCTGATGTGCGGCCCAGCTGTGAGCCTCAGTACACTGATCCTTTCTTTAATGCACCACAACAGGAACGTAATTCAGTTGTAAATTAGACGGCGTATACTGGAAATCTTGCCATTCTGTACATCTTGTTTCAGAGGGTATTTTATTTATGCAAGCGCTCACTCATTAGTTGAATCAAAATGCTAATAGGTACCACAGAGTCACAGGATCGTTATGGTTGGAAAAGACCTTTAAGTAAGAAAAGATCTTAGTCCAACCACTAGCCTCACACTGCCATGCCCATCACTAAACTAAACCTGATCCCTCAAACACATCTCTGTGTTCTTGAATATCTTCAGGGATGGGGACTCCACCACCTCCCTGAGCAGCCTAATGTCCAATGTTCTTCCTAATGTCTGATCTAACCTCTCCCTGGTACAACTCGAGCCCATTTCCTCATGTCCTATCATTCATTACCAGAGAGAAGAGATTGACCTTCACCTCACTACAACCCCCTTTCAGGTAGTTGTAGAGAGTGATCATGTCTTCCCTCAGCCTCCTCTTCTCCAGGCTAACCATCCCCAGCTCCCTCAGCCACTCCTCATCAGACTTGTTCTCCAGACCCTTCACCATCTTCATTGCCCGTCTCTTGACAAACACCAGCATCTCAATGTCCCTCTTGTAGTGAGGGGTTCAAACCTTAACACAGTATTTGAGGTGTGGCCTCACTAGTGACAAGTACAAGGGTACAATCACTTCCTTGGTCCTGCTGGCCACAGTATTTCTGACACAGGCCAGGATGCCGTTGGCCTTCTTGGCCACCTGGGCACACTGCTGGCTCATGTTCAGCTGGCTGTCGACCAACACCTCCAGGTGTTTTTCCTCTGGGCAGCTTTCCAGACACTCTGTCCCAAGCCTGTAGTGTTGCCTGGGGTTGTTGTGACAAAGTGCGGGACCTGGCACTTGGCCTTGTTGAACCTCATGCAATTGGCCTCGGCTCATTGCTCCAGGCTGTCCAGGGCCCTCTGCAGACCCTTCCTGTCCTCAAGCAGGTCTACACTCCTGCCCAGCTTGGTGCCATCTGTGAATTTACTGAGGCTGCACTCAATCCCCTCGTCCAGTTAACTGATAAAGATATTAAAGAGAACAGGCCCCAGCACCCAGCCCTGGGGAACACCACTGGTGACTGGCCACCAACTGAATTTAGCTCCATTCACTACGACTCTCTGGGCCCAGCCATCCAGTCAGTTTCTACCCATCTCAGAGTGGGTCCGTCCAAGCCACGGGCAGCCAGTTTCTCCAGAAGGATGCTGTAGGACACTGTAAGAAAGGCCTTACTGAGTCCAGGCAGACCACATCTACCACCTTTCCCTCATCTGGTGCACACTCTGCAGTAGCCCTGACATGATGAAATCTCATCTCTGCCTATCATGAGTTCAGATAACCCCAGCTTGGGTGGGTACACATGGAGCTTCCTGGCATCGCTGTTTTTTGGCCAGTTCCATGGCCAATGGGGTCAAGTAGAAAAGCCACCTCTAAGTGAAGAGGCCCAGAGGGATGAGGTGGGGAGGCCAGAGTTCCTCTGCCCAGGAAGCTGATCTGCTGTCTTTGGAGATTTCCCAAAGTTGGGTGGATGAGGCCCTGGAAACCTCTCCAAAGCCCTTCCAGCCTTGGTTTCTCTGCCTGGAGCTGGCAGGCAGTGACAACCTGGCTCTGAGCATCCCATCTCTCACAATATGGAAAACTCCTTGAAACCCGTTTAGGCAGAGACACTTGAAAGCCTTCTCCCAGCAAAGCCCCAAGGAGCTGTTCTGCTTCAGCTCAGCTGATGCTGTCCTAGAAAGGAGGGTAGGAAAGAGGCTTGAAAAGGTCATGCTGAGGCTGCAGTTTCCAAACCAGCATGAAGGAATTGGATGCTGCAACAGTTTCCAGCTTCAACACTCGCTTTTAGCTGTGAATGGAGTGTGCCATAAATTTAGCATTTGCTTTCCCTAATCAAGGAGAATTAGAGGGAGGGACCTGTTAGTATCCAGGGGAAAATTGCTCTGGTGGCCATTCTTCCTCATGGGTTGCTGGTGGGAAAGAGCAGCTTGTGGGCAATCTAAGGCAATGTGGCTGTAACAGCAGCAAAAGGGGAGGAAGGGAAATGCAGCCTCAGATAAAGCTGAGACAGTAAACAGAAATAACAGTTCTGAGTTGTCCATAGGTTTCCTGGATTCATTTTCATTCTTTCCCAGAATTTGCAGGGTACTGCAGGATTCAAGCCCTCATTATTTTACGGAGCTTTTGGCTTTTCTGCCTGTGAAAATAGTCATCACTTGTAAACTGAAGGCATCGCTGTCTTATCTGGTCTGCAGCCAGAAAGGCTGGAAGCAATAGAAGTGTGAACTTTCTCCTTCATCTCAGAGAACATTAACTTCAAAGCCCAGCCGTAAACTTTCAGATGTAATGACTATTTGTCCAGAAGAGAAACACATCAGCTTGATCAATGATTCAAAGGTATCAAACGCAGAGGTTACATTTGCTAAACACTTGTGAAAAAAATCCATATAGCTGGATGTGTGGGGGAGGTAAATTACTACTGAATAATTTGGGTAGGCAGGCAGGCCCTAGGGGCAGAGTCAAGGTCATTGTGGGTTGTTGTAGGTGCAGCATGGAGCGCTTTCTGTGCCCAGGAAGGCTGGGCTGCCATGTCCCAGCGTGTCTTCACATGCAGACCTTGGTCACCAAGCAGGGTGACTGCCCTGTTGGCAGCCATGCGACTCTGACACTTTGCCTGCTAAACTGTGGCAGAAAACATTGCTCCTCTCAGCCACTCAGGCCAAGTGTTTAGGATAGCCAACATTTTCTCTTGTGCCCTTGCTTGAGCTGTTTGAGAACTGACCAGAGGAAAGGCTCCCCTGGGAGCAGCACCTTGTCCCATGAGCTCTAAGGTGTGAGGTCCCTGGCAGCTGAGCCCAGGCAGCCCAGCAGTGCTGACACAGATGGGTGGCCACGCTCAGAATCTCCACACAACTTCACAAACATTCCCCACATCCATCCTCTTTTTTTTTTTTTTTTTTTTTTTTTCTTCCCCATGCTTTCCATTTTTCTGTCAAAAATTGCTTGGAAAAAAGAGGTCAGGATGTCTTTCTGTTTGTGTGGCTTGCATATGAGGAATCTGTAGGGAAGAAAATCTCTGTTATGTGACTTTTTTCCCCAGGGTAGCTGTTGTGCATGCCCTTCCTGAGAACAGCCATTCTCCCCTCAGCCGTGAGGACTTGTATGAGGAGCCCAGACCTCGTCGTCTTGCCGAGTGGAGAGTACACAGTCCTTGTGCATGGCACACAGCGCTTAGGGAGAACACTGTAAGATTAATCATCTATTTGGTGAAAGTGCTTCTAAGAACCAATTGGGAGGACTTGTGCTGGGGCTCTGAGGCCGGGACAGGTGGTCCAGACCTGTGTGTTTCCTGCCTGAGGATGGACAGCAGGAAGTGCCAGAATATGAAGAGAGATTTTGAAAGGTCTGTAACATCTTCTGCCAACATCTTTTTTTAATCAACCCTGTGTGAGGAAGGGAGAGCCCAGGAGAGCCGTGTCAGCCCTGTGAGAGAAGCAAGCTCATGGGGGCAGCTCCACGTGGGACGGGGAGGCAGAGGTCAGTGGTGGGGCTGCTACCACTGTGCCACAGTTGCCCCAGCACCTCACTTTCCCCATCCCCTCATCTCCCTGCAAGTGTTGAAATGCCTCTATAGAGAACCAAAGAAGGAAACTGAGTCCTCCTTGCTCACCATATTTGCTTAGGTCCCCAAATATCTTTTGGAATGGATGGAGTGCACTCAGGTCCCTCACTACACAGGTGGTGTTGGGAGAAGATGGTGGCTCAGCTGTTGAAGATTGGTCCCTGGATTGTGCTCTGGCCTCCAGGAGATGGCAAATTACCAGGGGACCTTCTCCAGGCTGCTCCTCTCCCACTTTGGCATCCCAAATCAAGCTTCTCCCAGCACCCTGGGAAAGAAGCCAAGAGGATGACCACGAAGGGGCTGGGAGTGACAGCAGAGGTGGAGATGACATTCTGGAAATGTCAACATGCACAACTGCATGTTGAATCCATTTGGTCACCCTCCTCCTCATGGCACATCACCTTCTCTCCCCACCCCTGGTCCCAGTGGAGACCCCAGGAACAAGGACAGGTAACAGAGTATACGGGAGGGACAAGAGGAGAAACAGAGGGGCAAATCAGTCATTTCTTTGAAGGGCCAGATGGCTCTGCCCAGGTAAAACCAGTGCAATGCCAGCAGGTCTCACATTCAGAAGATCCCAAAGGGCGTTGTTGGAGCACATAACCCAGCTTCCCTGGTAACACTGCGGTTCGAGGGAGGGCAGCCATCTGCTCAGTCCCTTTCCCCCTGTAAAGCACTACCTGTGCTTTGTAGGTATGTTGTATATTTAAGTCTGATCTTTGCAAAGGGATCCACTATAGCAATCCCCTTCCTGTGCCTGGATTCCCATTTTCTGCCTCTGCTCGATCAGGTCCTGGGCTTCAAAGCACATGAGGGGAGCAGTGACCGGTTATATTACATGGTCATAAAGCAATGGCCCTTCTCTGTTTCTGTATAAATAATAAATAGTAGTTATATTTGTAAATGGAGGCCTGCCAGAGACTTAGAGTGTGAGACGTGAGATTTGCTCTGAAAAAGGAAGAAGACAGGAATCCTGACAGCCTTCTACCTGTCTGTGCAGCTGCACTGAAGAAAGCGTCCTGCGGATCAAAGGGAACCTGCTCCTGTCACCCCTCCTCAGGAGCCGTGATGCTTCACCTCTTAGACCACATATTAGTTATCAGGCAGCAACGCTACAAACAGCACAAATGTGCACTTTGCTCTTCGGATGCTATGAAAGCCAGAAGGATGCCAGATTGAATTTAGGAAAGCACATATGGATGCGCTGCCTTCTGCGGCCTTGCACCTTTGCTTAACATCCTCTGTTGCTCTGGACAGAGACAGAGCAGCTGTGGACAATCACAGCTGTAGAAGCATAATTGCAATTGCTGTCTGAGAGCTGCTTAGTGCTTCTGATAATCCTCGAGGCCTCTTGCAAGTGACTACAGTACAAATGGAGAGTATTTGGGGGCAGTGTTTCAGTATATGAACAACGTCGCAGAAAGATTGAAAAAAATCCACCTTTAACCTTTCTGTGTTTACATTTTATTGAAGGAAAAGATGCTCTGAGGCACAAGTTCAGACTGAAGCTCAGATTTTCCCACTCTGGGATTTTAAGCCCTTGGGAAGTGTCTCTGAGGCAAAATCCTATATCATGGTTTACCCTAAAGGCTGAGATGACACTATAGCCCTGCTCCCAAATTAGTCACTGGCCAGAATGACACCAGCAGTCTACCAGTCCAGTCTGCCGGCAAATCCCAGCAGCTCACCTGGTATGTTCACAGAGGGGTCTGGCTTCTGGCGTGGCAGTGGGAAGGTGACAGCAGTGAAGTCTCACGTCAGTGTTGGGAACAACTGTGTTCCCGCAAAACCTCTCTCTAAATGGTACATCTGTTTCTACTTCCAGTATGATCTCACTAATCACTTTTTAAGAATCTAGCATTCAACATGAGCTGAATTACGTTCCTACAGCAACAGGAAAAACCCTGTGCAACTCTCTGTTCCCAGGTTATTCCCTTGGATAGCGGGGTTTATCCTCTGCCTGGATTCTGCCCAAAGCCCTGTGATCCGTGCAAAGCCAGGCCCTTTCTACATAGAGCTCCTGCCTCTTCTGGGGCCTTGTCTATTTGTCAAGGCAGATGTGGCAATAGTTGATTTTTCTGTTCAGTACTCAAACTGAAAGTTCAACAAACATGATACAGCTCAACCCCAAAACCCCACAGGAACAGAAAGGCCAGTTCCCAAGGAGATCTTGTCTTCAGCAGCAAGGCTTATGAAGAAAAGCGGTCATCCACTATAATGCACTGCCTTATGTGCCTCCCAAAGCACAACAGATGCCTGTGCCACCAGGACCTCAGTTGGCTGGAGACATGGGATGACAGAGATCTGATCGAGTTAGAGGAAGAGTCCTGCTCCTTGGAAGGAACAACTCCACGCATGACTACACACTGGGAACTGACTAGGCTGACAAGCAGCTTGTCATGTGGACAAGCTGGCCATGAGCCAGCAATGTGCCCTGTGGTAAAGCAGGCCAACAGTCTCCACAGCTGTAGTAGGAAGAGTGTCACTAGCAAGTCAAGGGAGGTGATCCTTCCCATCTGCTCAGCACTGGTGAGAGCCATTTGGGGTGCTGTATCCAGTGCTGGACTCTGCAGTACAAGAGACATGGACATATTGGAGTGAGTTCCTCGGAGATGTTTTAAGTGATTGGGGCAACTGACACAACAGGAAAGGCTCAAGGAGGATCTTTGTATGTAAATACCTGATGTTGGGAGAGAGTAAAGATGGAGTCAGGCTCAGTGGTGCCTGGTGACACAGGAAGAGGCAATGATCACAAATGGAAATACTTTTTTTACTGTAAGAGTGGTTGAACAACTGAAGAGGTTGTCCAAAGAGACTGTGAAGTCTCCATCCTTGGAGATGATACTGAAAATCTGACTAGACACAGTTTTGGTTCGCCTGCTTTGGCTGACTGCTCGAGCAGAGGGCTTGGCCTAGGCAATCTCCAGAGGCTCCTTCCAACCTCAGCCATACCATGATTCGGTGAGATTTGTTTAAATCTCTGGCATATAGCACGGCTATTTTCAAGTATGCCCTCAGTTCTCACCTCAGTAGAGGAAATTTGGGGGTTCTAGCCCAACAGCACATTCACCAGACTTGTGAGGCTGGAGTTTCAGGAGAGCTTTAACCAACCTAACAAACCAAGGAAGTACAAAACGTGCCATGCAAGTCAGATGTTTCTACTGCAGCAACCATATGATCCAGAGTTTCTCAAAGAAAACCATTTACTGTCAGGACAGAGAGGAGCCAAGGCAGTGTGATTCAGGGCCAATTTTATAAAATGTCAGGAGGAGTTACTTAGTGCCACCCAGTGTTGGCAGCTAGAAAAATGAAGGTTAAATATGGTTACAACTGGGTGTAGCCTAGTGAAACGGAAAAAAAAAAATCCCTGCTCCTGCTTTCTGTATCGGGGTGAGTAATCCTACAGAAGCTGTGCAGCACCGAGGTCCAGCAGATAGCTGTACCACAGCCAAAATGTGGCTGAGACGTTGTGTTAAAACAAATGTTCCACCTTTTATATTCACTTTTCAAAGCAGGTAATCTGTTTGACAGCCTCTTTTGTCGTAAGACTCTCTCCTCTAGTCTGACATCAGTCTAGAGATAAAGTCTAGACTGTCTAGGAAAGCTCTTTCCTAGAATAAGTAAAATACAGTTAAAACATTACCTTTCCTCCCTCTTTATCTCAGATGCTGCATATGTCCTGTCTATTCCTTGAAGCCTTTTAAATGATACAGGAACTCATGTATATCAGACATGGAAATAAATACTGTCCCTGTTATGATTTTTGGATGACTGAATAATTGCACTTGAGCTTTTGGCCTTCAGAGAACTATACGAGAACTATACCAGCTAAATATCACGGTCCCATTTAACAGACATGGAAAGCCAGATGCTTAGCAGGCACTGTCCTCCCTATTTCAGCAGAGAGCTGGGTCTTGGCCAGGGCATGGAGGGGAGACAGGGCCCAGAACTGAAGTGGGAAAGAGGGGAAGGGAAAAGCAAGGCATTGAGATGCCTCGGACCAAACAGACATTGACAGAGTGACCCAGAGCCACCCAGGGCTGTGGTTTCACTTGTGGTGGCTGTGGCAGAGAAAACCTCCTTCTAGCATTTTGAGCTCTTTTACTCCTCTGGGCAGTAATCTCACTGTCCAGAGAAAGAAAATGACAATAGAAATCCAAGCAGTTCTCTGCCAGTTCTTTATTTCAGACGGAGGGCCAAGGGGGCACAGGAGATTATCTCAGATTGACACAACAAAGAAGGGCCAAAGAAGGACTGACATGGGAGATTATCTCACACTGATACCACCGAGAACCAACAGCAAGAGGAAAGGTGGCTGCTCTCTGAAGCAGTCTCAGCTCCACGAGGTGCCGCGGTGGTTACCTGTGTTTCTGGCTGGAAGGGCTCCCCACCAGCATCTTAGCTTTTTTTCTCCCACCCCTGGAGCCACCTCCCAGTCTCACAGCTGGTCACTTGGCTTTGTGCCTGCTGACAACAGGCCTCCTTTCTCACTTACCTTTCAGTGGGCACTGGAAAACGGGCCAGGTGGGACGGCCGCAGGTCACGTCTCCAACACTCGTCTTCTGGGGCCAACACATTCAGGGTGATTTTTTTTCTTTTCTTGCCAGTCCCATGAGGTTCCTGAAGGGCCTGGGAGCTGAGCTGGCTCTGTTGGCTCCCATAGGAAGACCTGCATGTTCACTAATTACACGTGCATGTCTCTTCAGGGCCCCGCATGTCCTAGGTGCTCTCTACAGCTGTGACAATCCCAGTTCTCCTCTCACAGAGCTCACAGTTTAAAACCCAAGATGGAAAACCACTGATTTCTGTGACGACTGCTCAGCCCGTGCCTCAGGAATTCATCAAAAGGAGAATTCTCCCAAAGAGGGGCCACAGGACGCAGTGAGTACAGAAAAAATTAGGTAGAGGAAGGAGAACAGACAAATACAGCATTCATGGAAAAAAAATATCTGTGTGTATCCCCCTTGTTAGGAAGGTTTACAAAGTGGGTTTACAATGAGAAACAGTCCTTGCTCCAGAGGTTTTACAATCCCAGCGATCTGGATGAAATAGCAGGAAGGGGAAAGGCAGAAGCAGGAGACTTGGGAGTCCCTGCATTACACAGAGTAACTCTGCTCAGTTTGCAGATCTGAGGCATTTTTAAGCCTATAAATAAACTGGGGACGTTAATGATGCCATTAATCTCTGCTGGCTGCTGTCCCAGCTATTTTCAGTGGTGAGGTTACCTTGCCTCTCCCAGCACAAGCAAGTCTCTAGGGGAGGAGAGGGGAGGGCAAGCGTGGAGCCCGGGTGCCATGTGCCCAGCGCCAGGAGGACTCACGCTGCCACCCTCCTTGGGGTGGCACAGAGGTGTCCCAAGCACAGCCCTCCTGGCTACCAGCCCCAGGGAAACACCAAAGTGTTCCTCAGGTAATAAATGATGGGGCAAAGCAGAGTGCTCCTGCCTGCAGCCCCCACCACAGAGGCACCATCGTCATCTCCTGTAAGGGCATAGAATCATAGAATCACAGAACAATAGGGGTTGGAAGGGACCTTTAGAGATCATCTAATCTAACCCTCCTGCTCAAGCAGATCCACCTAGATCAGGTCACACAGGAACTTGTCCAGGTGGTCTTGGAAGCGCCCAGAGAAGGAGACTCCACAACCTCCTTGGACAGCCTGTGCCAGGGCTCCCTCACCTTCACAGGAAAGTTTCTCCTCAAGTGCCAAGACAGTGGATGCACATTGCTCTTCTGTTCTTGCATGAAGCTGATCTGAGGTATGTCAATACATAGGCACCCCAACACATCCTTGCCTTGTCATGTACGGTATGACAGAAGAAAAACTCTCTCTCTGGTCTTTACTAAGGCCTCACTATGGGATCCTGTGAGGAGAGCAGCCCCAGGACCACATCTGCCAGGGAGAGCAGTGCGCCAACATCTGCCCTCAGTGCTCACACTGCACCCAGAGCTGTAGATGGTGTGGGCCTGAGGTTCATCTTACAAATGTACCATACTTTTGTTTATTTTATTATTATTTATGTTACAATATGCCAGCAAAAGTGAACTCCTAAAAGAAAATGATGTTCACGCTTAGAGGAAACAGCTGCCTTTGAAAGCCAAGTCTACATACACACTGTTTTCCTTGGAGTTGCCCGTTCAGGTATCCCAGATGGTCAGATGCCACCACCCACGCTTAGAGAAATAAACATACCTGTTCCACCATAATAATGCCAGCCAACTTTTTGTCTTCTGCAACGAGCTCCAGAAGTTCAGACATTCACTAAGTAATATCACAAAAGAGTTGTGCATACTCTGGTACCAGGTGACATCTGACTGCTGTCGCTATTAGGACATTCTCCTGAAGCATTCAGTGGCATAGCACCCAGTTTCACCATCTTCTCAGAAAGCATCCACTGGATTTTGCAGATCTTTGTGCGGTTTAGTGTTATTTCCCAGATTCCTAACACCTGTAGCAGTCCAGATGTCACTTCCATGTAACATATTGACTAGGAAGAATTAAGAGAAAATTTGGATATTTTTCTTTCCTTACTAATGACATTTTGGGGCCAATGTCAGCAAATTCTCTGTGGGAGATCCACCCTTCTTAACGTGGCTTTGCAGCTCACAAACAATGTGACCTGTTCTCCCTCAGGCACCGCTATGAAATGCGTTTAATTTCCTGGGGTTTTGCCTCAATCATATGCACTGAACAATCGGAAAGTCCTGTTAATGCTACAGCTCCCACTCCGCAACTGCTGCCCGCCGTCTTTTAGGGGTCCCGCAGAATACGATCCTTGGAAGGCCTTGCCAGCTTGTGCGTGGCAAGGTTTGGTGCTGTGAACAGCCACAGTTGTGAACATCGAGCAGAGACATAACTGCAGCCCTCACTGTGCACTGGGTCTGTCATGGGGAGCTGTGGGCTCAGGTGTTCATGGTAAGACTCAAGACATGCTGATGCAGGGCAGCAGGGAACAGGCACTGCTGCAATCCTTTGGCTCCACGGAGGTGCCTGTTAGCCACACCTCCAGCAGCTTTGGCAGACTTGGTGCAGTTATTATTAACTCCTAATCGCTGGCTGAGGATTTTGCTGGGTGGTTGCCAGGATGGGAATTTTCTTTATCAATGGAATTTCATCAGTTGGCTTTGCTTGCCATGCATTAGTTTGTCACATTTAGAGATACAGCCATCTACATCTTATAGGTATAAACTGGAGCAACATCAATCTCAGTAGGGAAGTGGGGAAAAGAAGTCCCTCAAAACCCCAATTTTACTCCCGGTATTCTGTGTCTGGAGAAACAGCATGTCCAATAAGAAGCCAGCTTGCAATTACAACACATGATGAGATACTCCAGGCAGACTTAACATTCACCTTAACAAAGTAATCAACTTGTCAAGCAAAGGAAGCCATCATGGCCAGAGTGGTGATGGAAGGTAACTAACACTCTCCATCTGCATCATCAGGCAGTTAAGGTTTTAAAACATTAGAAGAGAACTGAAATGTTAGAGAAGAAAAGAAATGGAGGTATTAGCAACATGTAAGGGCCAGAAAAATGGAAAAGAAATTCCCAAATGAGTAACATCCTCAGATGAAGTGGTTAATCATGGTTTGGGCTGGAAGGGACCTTAAAGATCATCTAGTTCGAATCCCCGTGACATTGGCAGGGACACCTTCCACTAGACCGGGCTGCCCAAAGCCTCATCCAACCTGACCTGGAAGACTTCCAGGGATGGGGCACCTCCAGCCTCTCTGGGCAACCTCTTCTAGTGCCTCACCTTCATCATAAAAACTTCTGCCTTACACCTAATCAAGGTGTCTCCTCTTTCACTTTATAGCCATTACCCCTTGTCCTACACGCCCTTGTAACAAGTCCCTCTCCAGCTTTCTTGCAGGCCCTTTTAGGTACTTTAGGTCTCCCGGAGCCTTCTCTTCTCCAGGCTGAACAACCCCAACTCTGTCAGTCAGTCTTCACAGGAGGGGTGCTCCAGCCCTCTGATCATCTCCATGGCCAACCTCAAGTCCATGGCCTCCTCAAGTTGGGTGTCCCAGAGCTGGGTGCAGTACTGCAGGTGGGGTCTCACCAGAGCATAGAGGGGAACAATCACTTCTCTTGACCCACTGGCCACAATTCTTTTGATGCAGACCAGGATATGATTGACTTTCTGGGTTGCAGGTGCACATTGCTGGGTCAGGTTGAGGTTCCTGTCAACCAGAACCCCCAAATCCTTCTCCTCAGGGCTACTCTCTATCTATTGTCTACCCAGCCTGTCTCCACTTGGACATTGAGCCATTGACCACAACACTTGGGAGTGTGACCACTTAGCCACCTCCTTATCCACTGAGTGGTCCATCCACCAAATCCATCTCTCTCCAATTTAGAGACAGAATGATGTGCAGGACAGTGTCAAATGCTTTGCACAAGCCCAGGTAGATGACATCAGTCACTCACTGCTTATCTGCTACCGCTGTAACCCAGTCAGAGAGGGCCAGCAATTTTGTGAGGCCTGCTGCATATGGTAAAAATACAGGTTAAGCCAAGCAAACGGGCTCAGGCTGGTAACACAGAAGAGATTATCTTCCCTGGAGCGAAGAAAGGCATCTGTTTATTTATCTGGGTTATGAAAATGTCCTTGTCAGATGAGAGCAGCGCTGAGCTCCTCCTGGGTAGGTCAGTTAGCTTCTTCCAGCTCCAGAGGAGACCCCTCACCACATGATGCATCTACTGTGCCTGGAAAGTCCTGCTACAGAAGAACATGGTTGCTAGGAGCAATGGCACTGGAAGAGGTCCTTGTGGAACCTTAAAGCCTCACCTGCACGGAGTCGTTCTATGGGGACAGGATTGTATAAAAAGTGCCTTCAATGGTAATATCAGCTAAAATAATTCCTTCCAGCTGCCCCCACTGCTCACTCACCCCAGAGCACGATTCCTGCAGACACAGCCCTTCCTGGCACCAGAGCTGAGGATCAGGGCCCAGAACTGACTGGTCTATAACGAAGTCCAGCAAAAACTTGTTGCTGCTTAAAAAAACCAAACCAAACCAAACCAAACCAAACCAAACCAAACCAAACCAAACCAAACCAAACCAAACTAAACCAAACCAACAACTCAGGGAGTTGCCTTCATGGCACACCAATCAAGAGATGATGCACTTCAGCTCAGAGGTAGGAAAGAGCACTTGGAGCAGGGAAAGGCATTGCTGCCAAAGGTTAGCCACAAACCTTGGCCAGTGTTTCCACATCCCCAAAAGGAGGGAGAGATGGCTGACAGAGTCTCAGACAGGCAATAGCTGCAGAGAGGTGGGAGAGCTGAGCCCTGTAACAAGGTTTAAGTGAACCAGTGCATGCAACCACAGACAGCGCAGGCATCTCCAGGAAGGTCTGAGGACCCACAATTGATCTTCATGTTTTGGAGACCAACAAAAGTAGTGATTCATCAGAGCAGCCACAGAAGTGTGAAAGTCTCTCTTGTTAATATTGACAATTACCTCAATTACCTCAAGGGTCCCTTTCCTCCAGGAGGCTCAGGTACGCAGCAGTGTAAGCCCATTGTTGCATTCTGTGGGATCAGGACCAGGATGATGCTGTGCTAGATAGGCAAGAAAATGAAGTTGCTCCCCTTCCCCTGGTCTTAAGCGAATGCTGAACAGGCTACAGGATTCAAGTACACTGGAAATGACCACAGCTATACAAACCTGGCATTTCAGTGTTCCCCTGAAGCTTCCTACTGCTGCTGGTCTGAGGGGGCTGCTTTAGCTAATCTGAGTTTCTCAGTGTCCTAAAGGAGACATTAGACAGTTGTAAGATTCAGTCTCTAATTAGGTCCCTGTAGTGGTAAGATTGTTTCCTTTATAATCACTCAGTGGGAACTGGTACTTCATCCTCTGTACTCACAATTTTATTTCTTTCACCTTCATTTTCTTTCCAAAGCCCAAAGTCTCCCAGTCTGCTAGACAACAGATGCAAAAGCCTCTGACATTCATTTTAAGGACATTTCTTTTCAGCTGCTTCACATTTCCTTTTGACAAGCTCTTCTAGGTATATTTACTGCAATTAATGAATTAACTCGTGTCTGGACCCCTCGCTAGTCTTTTCAATCCAGTGGTGTTTTAAATCTTGATTAGCTGGTTTGATTTTTAAAGCTCATCAAATTGCTATGTCCAAGCTGTCCTGTCACACACTGAGATGAGGAGTTGGTTCCCACCTCTCCAGCAGGTATTACCCAGAGGGAGTAGTTCAGTTTGCAGGGAAAGCTATTTGGATAGCTGGCAAAGAGTGCCTTACTAATTTAAGTGTATGTGAAAAATGATGCAATGAAACATGCACCACATTTCACAAGCATGTTGCATAAGTGATATTACACAAATGCACCTTTTTCCACAGTCTGGCAGATCCTCTTTTCTGTTTCTAGCTTCTGAGCACATCCTTAGCAACAAACAGCAGTCCTGAGTTTCAAATTAGGATCCTTATTTGAGTTCCGACATAAAATTAGTCTGATTTGTGTAGATTCTGCCCTCTCAAGTCCCAAGATACTTACAGAGTCTGCAGGTGTTCAACAGTTGTGACAGTCGGGTCATTTTCACTGTGGCATCTAGCTGGGCACCTGATTTTTCAGCCATTTAACTGCTACTTCTAAAATTTTGGCCTAAAGTTAAGCAAAAACTTGGAATTTGAGCCCAGAGCCTGGGAAAGCACTAGTCATGTAGCTGCCTACGTTCAGGCTGGAAATGCCACCGCACATGGAGGCTCTTCACTTGTCAGGAGACTTACAGCAAAACAGGAAGTTATTAATACCGGAGCCTGAACTGAATGGAGAGACAAACAATATCAAGCAGAAGGTGTCTCCCCTTTTTCCTGCTTGTCTCTTGCTATTTTAGAAGGCAGGAGAGACAAAGGGTCAAAGACTTTCTGAGTTTGGTGCTACAAGGCAACTGTACCTCAACACACTAAATATATGGCATCTCTCTCCTCAGGACTTTAAAGCTTTTGCTGCACTTTTAACAAACAGGGAACCTTTTTTGAAGTGATGGGGTGGAACATAACAGGGTAATGCAGCGCAATGGTGTGCAGACGTTTAGACACAGCGATCAACAAAGGAATCTACAGGGAAGGGGGATAAGCTGGCTCCGTTATCTCAGGAAAACACTGGAAATAAAGAACTTCCTCTTGAGAAAGTGTCCTTTGATTTTTATTTAACATGGGTCATTAGGACTGCAGTTCCATGTTGTGTCTGTGTGATGGCTTATCAAAGCAGGCTCAAATTTCTGGCAGAGTCCTTAGAAGAAGCTCTAGGGTAAAGGAAAAATGCCTTACATTCTGGCTTAGTACTACACAGTATGGAAAGGTGCAGAACTTGGAGTGACGGCCGAGCCTCATCAGCGCACCACATGCCAGACAGCACTTACCTCTCTGTTTGCACTGTTGCAAACACAGTGTTTTCTTTCACACCATTTGAAAAACTGCCTTTTCTAAAAGGGAATTGGACACAGTCCCTCCTGGAAAGCTGAGACTGAGGAGAAAACCCTGCACTGAGAACAGCTGGCGAGGGCAGAAACAGAAAGCCAGCCTGTTGGGATGAGGGCTCATGTCTCATTGGCCTCTGCAGATGCAATGGGGTCAGGGAGCAGCCTCCCCAGCCCTGAAATTCCCAGAACACTTCACAGGAGGCTCATGTGGGTCTCAGGAAAACTGGCCCTGGACAAGTGTGGTGGTTTAGCCTAGTGTCCACTGAGTCACAAAATCACTCCCCCTCCCAAACTGGATAGGAGAGAGAGAGAAATAGAACAAACCGTTTGTGAGTCGACATAAGGACAGAATGAGATCGCACACCAATTAGCGTTACGGGCAAAACAGACTCAACTTGGGGAGAAAAAGGTTTGATTTATTAATGGAACAATAAGAGCAGGGAGATGACAAATAAAAACCATCTTAAAAACACCTCGCCCGCCCCCAACTCCCTTCCCAGGACTCTCCTTCCTTCCCCCCAACAGCGCAGGGGATGGGGGTTACGGTCAGTTTGTTACAGATGGACTTTGCTGCTGCTTCTTCTCAGGGGGAGGCGTCCTCACACTTCCCACTGCTACACTGTGGGGTCCCTCCCACGGGGGCAGCTCCTCACACGCTGCCCAATGTGGGTCATCCACAGGGAGAGACAGTCCTTCAGGTACCCACTGCTCCAGCCCGAGTACCTCACAGGATCACAAGTCCTGCCAGCAAACCTGCTCTGGCGTGGGCTCCTCTTTCCCCACAGACTCCCAGGTCCTGCCAGGAACTTGTTCCAGGATGAACTTCTTACAGAGTCACAGCCTCCTTCAGGCACCCACTTGCTCCGGCATGGGCTCCTCCATGGGCTGTGAGTGGGTCTCTGCACCCCTGTGGCCTCCATGGGCTACAGGGGCACAGCGGCCACACCATGGTCCTCGCCACATATCACAGGGAAGCTTTCTCAGTGCCTAAGCACCCTCCTCCCCCTCCTTCTCCACTGACCTTGGTGTCTGTGGAGATGTTTTCACATTCTCCCTCCCTGTTGCTGCTGCAGTTCTGCAACTGCACAGCAACTTCTTCTCAAATCTGTTATTCACAGAGGCCTTACCTCAGTCACTAATTGTCCAGTCCTGGGTTCAGGTGCAGGGTCCAGCTTAGAACTGACTGGCTCTAATCCTGTCAGCTACAGGGAAAGCTCCTGGCAACTCTTTGTTTAAAGAAGCCACCCCTGTAGCTCCCCCGCTACTAAAAAACCTGGCCCAGGCAAAAGCACTACAACAAGAAATTAAAGGTAGAACTCAAGACTATGTATTTGTTTCTACTTAAATTTGAGCAGATGATGCTTCCTAGTGTAACTTGGCTTTTACCTGGAAAAATGAACCAGCAAATGCTCCACACTGTCAGTAAATACATCAGCTCCCTTGGAGAAGCTTCCATTCTCTCGGGGTAGCAGATGTAAAGAGTCATTTCTTGGGCTCTTTCACTCTTTCAGAGTTATTTGGAGGTTTGGGCCTGTTTCTTTTCTAGCATCCTATCTTGCTGAGCCACTCACAGCCATGTGAAATAAGTTCCTAGAAGCAGACCAGTCCCACAGAGCCTTACACCTCTCACTTTACACCAGAAAAAAAAAATGTCTGTACCTGCAGAAGATTTTAAAAAATAGAGGTGCATCTTCTTTTCTGTCCTTGACAAGGCTTCAGCTGCAAATGCAAGTGTGACACTGTTTTCTTTCCACTAGGGTGGCAAATGTCAAACAAAAGCATCATGGATTTCATCGTTACCTCAAGGAAATATGCTGCAATGGACTTGCAGGGTCCAGCACCTCTGGCAAGATCTGTCACCCACAGCATTGATGTAAAGCAGCATAATCCCCATAGGAAGGCACAGCAGTCAGCTGTCCCCCCCCAAATGGTATATTTTCTCCCACTTGGCCCACTTTGGGAGTGCTGATTCATCGGGGTACAGCAGACAGCTGCCAGCCTTCTAGCTGGGCATTTTTGGTATGGTAGCCACAGTCCTTTCTAGGCTCTTCCATCATCTCAAGCTTTATCCCTGTAAGGGAAGAAAATAACCTGTTCTTTCTTAACAAGAGGGCAGAAGAGCAGAAGATGATAAAACTGCTGGCCTCACTAGCTGGCAGATGCTCCACACTACAGCCGAGTCAGGGTAACAGCTTTGTGCTGTACAAGTGGTGCTCCTTCTCCAGCTCTGGTCCTGTGCTCCAACTCCTGCCTTTGCTGACTCCTGCCCTGAGGACACTGTTTCAAACCAACCAAACCAAACTAAACCAAGTAATTGTCCTGAGTCTGAGGCCAGTGTCTTAGCTGCTAGACTTTTCTTGCAAGGAAAGAAAAGAAAAAAGGTAAGGAGATGCCAAAGACGGCACCTTTAAAAGCTTGAACCTACAGTAATTCCACATTCTTTGTTGCCTCCCTCCCTTCCCAGCTATCCCTCCAGCAAGCTCCCATTTCCACTGCAGTGTTTCTTGGAGGTCTGGATCATCAAAGAGACAAACTGCTCCCCAGCTCCCCCTCAGCACACACTGGCCTCTCCTGCACACATACACACACAGAGCATGAGTGGAATGAATAACCACTCACCTCAGCCTCATCCAGGCACCCAGAGGAGCTGGGAAGCACTCCCCTCTTGCAATACCCCGTGCTGCCAGTCCCAGGTAGCCACTCGTCACTGCAAAGGGTCTGTAAAATCAGGGATTTACCTGCCCACACTGTCCTAGAAGGTATCCCAGAGAGGGGTGGTTCCTGCAACAGTTTCAGATTAAGTGGAATTAGGCAAGGCAAAAGATTGATTACTAAGGAAAAGAAAATGAATAGTTTTCATGTTTTAAGTTTGAAGTGCAAGAGACAGGTGAAATGAGGCAGGGTGGAGGGAAAGCATTCTGCAGGGTGAATTAGAGAGATTTACAGCAGAACATTAGTTCCCCATGTAGCTCAGGCCAAACATTGCTTTGCATTCAACTGTCAGGTACACCGAGTGCTCTGAAAGATTCCCCTTGCTGTCCAAGATGTGTAGTCAAAAGGTAACACAGAGTGAATCTCTTCTGGGCTCTCTCTCACACCATATCTGAATGCCTCACAAGCTTTGAAGTGTTAATCTCATGCACCTAGTGGGTATGGAAGTGCTGTTCTTCCCTGGAGAATGAGGGGCAAAAGACAGAGGGGATGGGAGCAGCTTGCCCAATGGAATCTCTGGCAAAGCAGAAACCTGGACATAGATCACCCAAATCCACAGCTAGCACCTGAACTTTCAGACACACCCACTTCTGCCCCAAAACGTGAGAAAAGAAGAAACAAAAGCAAAGCCTTAACACAGTGGTTTATATCATTTGAGAGCCTTGGCTGCAACCTCCCACACAGCAATCACCGCACAATCCTGGCTGGTTGCACCACTACCATCTCACCTTCCCCTCTCTGGCTTCCTGTTGCATCTTGACACAAACTAGGAGCTGCCTGAGGCAAAGGCTGTTTAACCTCCCCCATTACTTTGCATAAGGCATGCAGTATCACGGGGTATCTTTTTCTTTTAGTTCTTGACTCCGAATTGAGTTCTTGACTCTATTTAATGTCACTCGTGTTGTCTGCCTTGTGAAGCCTGTTCATTCCCACGAGCAGCTAAGAGCAGCAATACGTGCGAGCAAGAGCCATCTGTGCACACTACTCGGGTTTTACCATTTCTGCTCATTTTGAGGTTTTTGGTTTGTTGTTTTTTTTTTACATTAGAGAGATTAGTTGGGTTGCAGGTGATAGCACTTGAGGGTGACAAGAATCTAGCTAGTGAGCCAAAACAAGCCTAGAAGACCTGCACGCAGCATAGATTGCTTTAAAGGAATGAGACCCTGCAAATGAATTGTTTATGAAAACTCTGACACCCAGACTGCTGCTGTGATGAATTTCTGCAACAGAGATGTACTTGTTCCTGCTGCACTACTGACTATCCCTACATATTTCCTCTCTCCCTGCCATTCGAATCTTCGCTCTGAACACAGTGACGAATAGTGTTCCTGAGGAGTCTTAGGAGAGAATCTAGAGGGCAAAGATCCGCATCAAAGCAGATCTTCAAACATCTGTTTGTACTTAACGGCACAAATATTTAGCAGACTACAGCACATAGCTGCCTGTAGCTTCAAGGCAAACGCAAATGCTAAGAGGTATTAAACACTCATAAACATAAACAAGATAGCCTGGAGTGGCTTATCAGTTAGGCAGTAAAGGGTGGGGAAAGGCTCATTGTATATTTAAGGCCCAGTCTTTTTCCCACTGATTTTTTTCCCTGTTAGTAACGGGCCAGAGAGAGGAGAACTCGTGTGTTTTAGCCTGGCCATATTGCTCAGCTTAGAGTCAGGGCAAGGGCAGGCTCTGGCGAGTGATCCTCCAAGGCAGAGGTGGAAGGAGACAACCTGTAACGGCAGCCCCGTTTCTCACAGCAGTGCCACTCTACTGCAGCAGGTTACTGCTACAGCAGGATGGAGATTACAGCTAAGGCTAAGGGGCAACTCTCCTCTCAGCAGAGGCCTTGCCCGTTGGCTGTACAGGAGCACCAAGGGGAACCTCTTGCCTCAGAAGAACATGTGGTTGTGAAACAGGTGAGCAGATGAAGGCATTAGCACCTGCTGTTGCTTGATACCACTCTACCACCAAAGGCTACAGTGGAGCTGAGACTAGAAGGACACTTGTACCGTTGGCAGGAGAGAAGAATCACAATTAAGCTGACAGAAGTTAGTGGTGGTTTAGTCTCCCTTGCTCTTTCTATGTGAATGAGGAGATCATTTGGCTGATTAAGTCTCTGAATCATTTCCTACCAGGATCAGACAACTGCCTGTTTTGGTGCAAAGAGGAGACAGAAACATGGAGCAGAAAACATAAGGATATGAGGCATGGCAGCAGTGCTGTTCTTGATGGGTGTAAACCAGTAGAGACAACATCTCAGTATCTCCAGGTAATAGCCTTCTCTCTAGTCTTTTCCCACCTCCTTGAAGATTTCAACTAAAATGCCATTTGAAGCAGCTCTGCCCTGGGCATATGTCGCCTTCTGCCAGCTCTGCTGCAGGGACAGTCATCTTTGCCAGTGGAGCAGTAGTAACAGCTGGGTGGGTCACCTCCTCAGTCACCTCACTGTCATTCACTACGGCTCATTTGTCAGAGCCCTAAATCACAACACAAACACTAAAATCAGCCCGAGATGGATATGCTTAGACCACAAAACCTGCAAATTCTCTGAAAACATGTGGTCTAGCACAATAAATAGTGCCCTCCCCAGACAAGCTTATTTTGGTTCCCTGAGCAAAATGGTGCCAAGGAGAAAAGTGCTTTGACACTGATACTTTTGGTGGTGTGGAAACATCCCTGTATACTACAAGGCACTTTACTACATAGGCAGAAGTTTCTAAGGCAGATCTGCATTCACTTCTGCGTTTCTGGAGGTGAAGAGGGCTTTTTCAGTCATGTTGAGCTAATGCGACTGAGCCAACAGGAATTAAAGTTATGCCCTTTTCTGCCTGTTGAGACATGGTGAAAGAAAGCAGCCACCTTAAATCAAAGGGTCCGGATTCAGGGAGGTGCTCCAGCTAGAAATCAGAAGGCAGTTTACAGATACTTTGATAACTTGAGCTTTTATCATTCCACAGGCCCCCGAGATCAGTTGGTGAGGGCTGAGTGAGTTTCCTCATATGGTATCTGAAGGCAAAGTCAATCTACATGTGCTTCCCAACAGGCAAGCCCAGGCAGCTACAGCATGTTATAAAAAGAGGAGATTAAACACAAGTTTTGCAGTGCTACTGTCTGAAAAGATACAATCAGTTCTGTCGTTAGGAGCTTAGGAGCTACGTTTTTAAATCTGACACAGGCAGCTTTGAAGCACCAGTTTTGTGAAGAATATCCTGTGCTTTGTCCTATCTTGAAAACGGAATTGTTTAGCTATTAAAAGAGATGAATGTAATCTCTGTGTGTAAGAAATTGGATTTTGAAACTGCTTGCTCACTGCACTATTTCCAGTGCAATGAATGAAACCTCTGCTCCTCTTGTTGCTGCAAATTAGGGGTCACACCTTGCAGGAGGCCAGCGTGTGCCAGCACAGCTCATGGGACAGAGTGCCTGGTAGGCTGCAGGAGGACCCGTGTAGTCAAGAGGCACCAGGAAGCAGGCTCTGCCCTGGAGGCCAGTGCTGACCTGTTCCTTTGGACCCCTCAGGGCAAGCAGGCTCAGCAAGACAGATCGTGAGATGGTCAGGGCTAGGCGCAGAGGTTGAGGGACCTGGATGGGTTTTGCCCAGAGATGGGAGGGCTGATCTAACAGGAACCTATTGCATATTGTAGCTCCCTCCATGGGAGTTACATCACTGGCCAAGCAAAACGCTTCCTGCGAGCAGCAGATGGGAAAATGAGGGGCAACAAGCCCAGACTGGAGTTTAAGAGATGAGAATGGACATTAAGGAAAACACCTCCCAGAGAGGGGGACACTCCACCCTTGGAGGCTATCAAGACTTGGCTAGACAACGCTAAGGCTGACCTGACCTAGTGTGATAGTCCTGTGCTAAGCAGTAGCCTGGATGAGCTTGGGCCTTCAGAGCACCCTTCCAACAGACACCAGCTGTATGTCTCTGTGCTCTCACAGTGAAGGAGATGAATGCAGTTCACCTCTATGGATCTGTATCCTTTCTGCTAGCTAAAGATCTGATGCTGCAGCCTGAAAATCCTGAAACAGTGCCCAGAAAACATTTCAGAAAATTGGTTTGGGAACCATCTTTCTTCTGCTCTGGCGTTCAGACATGGTGGGCTACAGAAAGCTCTGGAAACAGGCTGTCTCCAACATCTGATTTCATGAAAAAAATGAACAGCAAGCATGGGATATTTTCAGCTGTGAACCACCACTGGCAGATGCAAGCTCTCACTCACTCATGGTCAGGAAGCAACACTGGACAGTCCCTCACAGTTAGGGCAGTACCAGTTCTCAGGGCAATACCAGCATCTTGAGTAGGGGCACAGTGGTCACCATCAGGGCAGTCTGGGCTCCAGGAAGACAAACGTAGTTACAAGCTGAAGTCCTATGCTTCTGCCTACAGCAAGTTGATCTTCTTAACCTCAAGGGAACTGACTGTGAAGGCTAGATTATAACAAAAGCTAAGTGGACAAGCTTGGCAAAAAGCAGCAGAGAGTCAAGCAAAGGCCTTCTGACAGCTGTATCATTACATTGTCCCGTGGCATAAATATTCTCCAACATCTTCTGTTCCTTCAGTAGGATTAAATGTTCTATCAGAGGTGGGAATGACCACCCACTCATTCTAAGTAATGACTCCTTGCAAGATATTTCATAGGATCCCCAAAATAAGAGTCTGAGCTCCACACTGAGAAGGATGCTGGGACACAAGGGAAAAGTATGAAGATGGCTCTGCTGGCTTTTCACCTACCTTGGGAAACCAGGGAGCTCAAAGAAGCTGTCTCTGCCACCTGAGAAACTAAAGCTGAGGCTGGTTCTAGTGAATACAAGGCAGCAAGGAAAGGCAAAGTGCTCTACTGAGTGCTGCACACTTCACCTCCTGCTCTTCCACCACATTTGCCTTTTCTTGGCATACTCTCCTACCTTTCTGAGGAGGGTAATTTAAAATGAATGTCATTATTCGTGCACAGAGGGAAAAAAGTGAGCAAGGTTTCCTTGTCTGATTTAATAAACTGGAAGATTCCAAGAAGTAAAGGTTAAGAAAGCCAAGCCCTTCTTCAATATCACTCCCCTCCTCATACCCATTCCCAGCCAGCAGCAGCATGTTGTGCTGTACTCCAACCATGCCTTCACCTCAGAAGTGTAGCTTATGGTACCTGTGAACACGGCCTGGCCATGAGTGTTGACATTCCAGTTGCTTCGTTCAGATATTGAATGGTAGGAGAAGAGATTTCCCAGGGCAGAAGGCAACTGCTGCAGTGATTTCTGCTTGTTGTCAACAAACCCAGATCATGCCTCCTTGCAGCAGCTTCTGTTCACTAGAGGTTCTTGGACATAGTGACTTTGTTACGGCATCCACCCATGCATACCCCTGCATGGGTGCTTCAGCAGACTCCTGATAACAGAGGGACCACCAAGCTTTCTCTGGCTGTCTGAAGCAATTGCTCTCTCTAGCCAGACATCAGTAGTTCCATGCCCCAATCTTTGTAATGTTTGCTAGCTCCTGGCATCCTCTGGGAAAATGGGAGACTATTTGCTGAGTAAACTCATCATGGCAGCGCTGGCTACAGTTTCTGACAAGCCATTCCTCTGCAGTGCTGTGGTCCTACCATGCTGTCCTGGGTGTGTAGTGTGTAAGAATAAAAATGAAATGGGTTTACTTCCATTTTTGGAGCAGCTGAAAATCTGCCTTGCTTTCTGTCTTCCCCATAAGTATCCTTGACCACAGTGGCTTGAATTAATGACATATTGCTTTAGGGTAGTGGACAATTGGGTGCTCCTCATACAAGGAGAAGGTCAGAAAAGAAGTTAAATGAGTGGGTGCCTGTAGTTGTTATTCTCCTGATGCATCTGGTATAGACTACAGAAATGGCTAAATAGAAGTGCTTGTAAGATACAGAGAGCCTTCATGTGCCAGAGCACCACAGGCACAAACCATTTCACCAACAGCAGCAAGCTGTCCCACACTGGACATAGGGACAAAGAAGTGGCATCCGTGTTCTCTGCTTTCAGACAGAAAAAAAAAAGATTTTTTTTTTTAATTTCCTCTTTATTTTGGTCTTTTTAAGCAGTTTTAGAGGCTGTTTATACACAACTGGTTTTGTCCGGTTGGATGCATTTGGGTTACGTGTTCTGCCTATCCTCTCCAATTTTAAGCACTTACCCACTAATTGCTATTTTCTTGACCAAACACTTTACTTTTGCCTTCTGAATTCCACATTGAATTGACAGCACATGCATACACAGCCCCAATACCACCCTCAATGCCTTCCAGGCCCTGAGATGCCCTCACAGCCAGATCCAAACCTCACAGTGAAGACATGACATAAAAGTGCTGCTTCAGGGCTTCTGTCCATGCAAGAGCATGCTGGCAGCTTTACATTGTCTTACTGGTCTGAGCATCTGCTACTGCTTAAAAGACAACTCAGTCCTGCCCTACCTATGGAGAAGATCTTAGGTATTGTTTTTTTTAAAGCAGTGGATAGGTTAGAATGAAGTGGTACTATGAAAAAGCCCAAGTGAGCATTGTGTTACATCTGGCTCTACCTGCTGCTGGTGCCCCAATCTACACACATCCATCCATTTTTCTTACAGCCAACTCCTTTGGAGCATGTCTACTTTGTTCCTTGTTCAGAGTCCAGTGCAGCATGATCATGGTTACAAGGATTGACTCTTGAGGACTGTGGCAGTGACATTAACCAAGTTAGTAGAATCCCTACGGCAAAATACCTAGTTATATTATTAATAAAAGCCATCCACATCAATAGAATTATTAGTTAATAATCTCTAGTCTCCCTTTCACTAGTGTGTCATGACTAGAAAGTAATGATAGATTTGTATTGATGAAGCTTCTAGACTGAAGAGTTAAATTATATTTGCCATCAGAAATGTGATGTTTAAAGTATGAACTGAAAACTTAATAGCCACTAGCCAACAACACTAAGTACCAGAAAACATGGAAAAGTTCTTGACTCTGGCCCAGTAGGACTGCCACTTAGATATTTTTGAAATGTAATGAAGCAAATGTCATCATTCGTAACACAAACCATCTTGGGGTGAGCATGCTTTTGAATACTCAGAGCAAAGCAGAAAGGAGCACTGGAAGCTCGAGGAGTTAGCAATTATTGCCATATTAGGTACAATTTCCACAACAAGCTGTGCTCCCAGTTGATCCATTTTCATTACTCCAATTCATTGCATATTGTATATTAGGGATGTGTGTTTAGATTAAAACCTCGTTTCGTAGGTGATACATGAACATGTTATGAGATAGTCCCTGCCCCTGCAGACTCCAGCGTAATGTCACGGTGACCTGGGAGCAGAGGATAAAGGATATGGACAGTGGGAAGAAGGTGTAAATTGATGTGTCTGACAAAAACAAAGTATGTTCTTCAGAGTAGGGAAAACCTTGCTTTTTGGGCAAGAAATCGTGTGGCATGAAAGCGCATATGGGCTATGCAGACATCCCATTTATATTTAAGGGTGGGTGTAGTGCTTACAAACAAAGACAGAACAAATAGCATAAGACATTTCAGCCACTCCAGCTAGAGAACAAAACTATTAGGTAGCCATGTTCCTCCACACTGACCTGCCAAGACTAAATTTAAAAGGATCTGGGGAGGAGAGGTCAGCTCAGGCCCTGCTCCCATTGCAGCTAGAGCTCCCTGTTTGCACTCTCACCCACAGCAGTTGTCCCCATCCACTGCAATCTCCACATCTTCTGGAAAAGAGGCTAAAAGAACTAATGTTCACTGACCTCAGATGTGACAATAAACCCCCCACTGCCTCTGGCGACTTATAACAGTAACTCACATTTTCCAAAGAAATTTTGGCATGGAGGAGCCTGAATGTCACTGTGTGGAAACCTCTAGTAAACGAATCTGTTTTGAAAACAGGGCCCAAGAGTGTAGCTAGTAAGCCATGATGGACTTCAGGACGTACCTACATTGCACCAAGTAAAGGTGGCCTGCAGAGCCCACTCTGCCCCTGGACCTGGGATCAGCGCACTCACGTTGTCATGGCCTGGCTGAACAAGCTTTGTCTTTTGCTGCCATGTAGGGGACTGGAGCATGTCTCTTACAAGGAAAGGCTGAGAGACCTGGGGCTGTTGAGCCTGGAGAGGAGAAGGCCGAGGGGGAACCTGATCAGTGCTTATAAATACCTAAAAGGCCGGTGTCAAGAGGATGGGGCCAGTCTTTTTTCCATGTGATGGAATAAGGGGTAATGGGCACAAAATGGAACACAGGAAGTTCCACTTGAGCATGGGGAGAAACTTCTTTGCTGTAAGGATGAGGGAGCCCTGGCACAGGCTGCCCAGGGAGGGTGTGGGGTCTCTTTCTCTGGAGGTTTCTAAAATCTGCCTGGACATGGTCCTGTGTGACCTGATCTAGGTGAACCTGCTTTAGCAGGGGGTTTGACTGGATGTTCTCCAGAGGTCCTTTCCAGCCCAGACCATTCTGTGATTCTGTAACGCGGTGTCAACATTAATATACTCCTCTTCATACCTTCTTTAGCACCTCTGCATGGCACTGAACAGCATGTGCTGATACTCCCTGGAAACAGCTGCTGCAGGGTGCAGGTGGACACATCTGCAAGTGCTGACATCAGCCCATCTATGTTCAGACCGAGGTCACATCTTACTTCACAGAGATGGTCTAAGGATACATTTTAAAGGATATGATAAGGCTGAAAGAGGCAGGTGGGACAACTAAAATGTCTTTAAATCCAGTGAGGTGGGGAAGGCAACTGAGATAGCAAGCAGATGTGAACAGGCTGGAATCTGAAGGTATAAGCCATCAGATTGTTAACAAAGTGACTTGTTTAAGTGTCTTGGTAGTGTGGCAATGAGAAACCTCATATTACAGCTTCAGCAAACAGTGCATATATAACACAGCATTGTGAAATATTGAAGTCTTCTTATATAAATACAGTTAGGTGAAGAAAAAAGTAAATCTTGGTCATATTTCTGAATATATTGTCTCCTTGGGGAAATATTGTTGACACAACCAGAACAGACCTGCTGTATCCAACTCTCAGGCTCATGTCCTCATTCCTATGGCTTACTAATTGTAATAAACTATGAGAGAAGGAAGGTAAATAGTCTTCATTCCACATCTCTGAGGATAATAAGAAGGAAGAGATTTCAATTATTGGTAATGGCTTGTAAAGCTGCACATTGCTTAAAGCATCAACCACGAGCCAAGAAATACCCCTCAAGGCTGCAATCAAAAACTGGTTTTGGCTCTGCACTGTGAACAGAAACTTTATTTGATCAACAGAGTTATTGCAACAGACATGCTGTTTTGAGTCAGGAAGCTTGTCTCTAACGCAGCACCCCTCACTGCAGCTAAAGTCTCCTGCACAGCAAAACTTTGGGCTCACAAAATGCAGCTCTGGCCAACAGCTTCAGGGTGATCATCAAGATAATGGAGGAGTGTCTTCGATCTTCTCCCTTTGCTAGCTTAGAAGTCTGTGTAACTTTTTGCAAGGAAAGAGGAGAGATCTGACAGTGGTAAAAATACTCCTCTCTTTTTGTGAGTGGATGTTGCTTTGGTAGAGCAAAATCAGCCCAACTGGTTTTTGTGAAGAGGTTTGGCCTTTTGCTCTCAGTAACTGTACAAGTACAGGGGCAATCCCTGCCCCATATGCCTTTCAGGCTAAGAAGAAAACAGACCTGTTACATGTGTCCCTTGCCAGAAAAAAAACAAATACCCACCTGCCACAGAATACTGTTAGGGAGAAAAGGGAGGAACTTTAAACTACTTTTTCACAGAGCTTCTCAGAAAATGACAGATCTTCTCAAAATATTTTAAATTTCTTGATTAAAATGTAAAAAAGTAGACAACATTTAAGTTGAAATTTGGAAAACTGAAGATCTGTTACTCATATATATATATCTGCCATCCTAAATGTGTATCTGCTGGTATCACTAAGGAAAAAGACGAGTTTTGAGAGGAGAGATAGCTGTTAAGAGCAGAAAGTAATTTTCAACAAGCAACAACAAGCTAAACTGATCCAAGAAAAACAAAGAATGATACTGACTGCTCCTGAACACCACATACTGAACGCTATCCAGCTAATTACTTAGGGACATACAGAGAATTGGCATCTCCATGCTGATGGTTAGGTGATCTGGCAAAGCAGAACCTTCTCCAATCAAGGGAATAAGATTTAAAAACAAATAAAAAATCACAAGGTCCTGTTCAGCAGAGAGAAACCAATGGGGCACAGAGAGCCTTACTTGTGTCAGATACACAAGAGCTTTGAGGCAAATCAGACATGAATTGCTGAGATCCTTGGGAGAGAAGGTCTTTCAGAGAAATGTGGCATAGGAGAAGGGTTTAGAATGCAGAAAAATGACTGAGTCCTCATACAGGAAATGAGCAAGAAGGGCTAGAAAACAGCAAAACTATACAAGCTAGAAATAGATGTATTTTGGGTGTGTGATGTACGCTGATTGGCACCCCTAACACTGGAACAGGTTGCCCAGAGAAGCTGTGGATGCCCTATCATTGGAAATGTTCAAAGTCAGGTTGGATGTTCCAGTGAAAGATGTCCCTACCCACAGCAGGTGGGTGGCCTAGATGATCTTTGAAAGTTGCTTCCAACCCAAACAATTCTATAATTCTCTGATTTCCTATTTTCGGACTGAAATAAGAAGCCTGAAATTTTCTAGTTCCGATAGTTTGAACTGCTATTAAAATCAATGTGGCTTTTCCACATATGATCTCTGTTTCTTGATTTTACTTTTTTTTTTTTAAACAGAAAAGCACTAACACCACTTGGTCTTTTACAAAGACTGCGTCAACTCAAGGAGTTTGCAATGATGTTTAGGGTTTGTGATTTGTTCAAGTCCAGGCAGTATGAGAAGTTTAAGTTGTTATGATTTACCTTTCTGAGAAGAGGGAAGATAAAGAAGCAAAGTACAGGAGAAACACAGGGGAATAGGAGAAGCAAGCACTTGGTCCACCATTTCCCCCAGGCTTTATGTTTGACAGAAACAAAACAAACCACCTGTAAGAAAATAGTATGTTTATTTCCACTGAGAAATACACAGCATCCTAGCTCCACAGAGTGCTAGTGTCTGCAAGTGCAAGCACCACCAGCAAGCTTACAGCAGTGAGCCCTGGAGAAAGACCAGAGAGGCCACCCCAGCTTGCTAAGAACACCCATATGTGCAGTTACAGCCCCTAAGAAAGGTTGGCATCTACTACTGTGGACAAGAAGTTCGTTTGTAATTAAAGGCAAAAGCCAGGAAGGGTGTGTGTTGCATCACATGGAAGCACAGGCAGATTTGGAGCAAACTGGGGACATCAGTATTGTTGACACTGTATCTTTGGTCACGGACCTGTGGCTGAGTTCCAGGATTGTAAATACTTTACCAGAGATCAGGTGCTGGCCTGGTCCCGAGCCAACTCTAGCAGCAAAGGCTTGTCACCTTATCTCAAAGACTCGACCCTTCTCTTGTAGCAAGGACAGTAACTGATGCGGGGGCTTCCCCCATTATTCAGGAACTGCTGAGGCCTGAGCAGCAGCTGGGACTTGGCCCAATGCTCACCCTTGTCACAGAAACACACCACAAGCAGGGCCACAGTTATTTCTACTCCTTTAGTTAATGGGTGTCCCTTTGCTAAGACCCGCTTCCTACAAAGGGTCTGTTCATCTGTGGAGCTACTGAGGGAGGGAAGGAGCTCAATTACAACACAGTGGCTCCCCGGCATGGGGAACATTTGTTCATTCAGGAAAGCTGGGAACAAACACCAGTCTTGAAGTAAACAGCCCCATCCAGTCCAGCCATGCAACATGACTAAACAGATCTGCACAGGCAGAGCCGTGCAGGCTGCGAGCAGGAATCAGACAGGGAGCATGCGGCAGGCTGGCAAGCCTTCTCCATTTTTACTTTGCCTTTTCTGCTTTTTTTGTGAGTGGAGGCTCATCTTTCCCTTTTCTTTAAGCAGCATTTCCATTGGGAAGAAAGGCTGGAAGAAACGACTGCTTTATCACAGGGACCTCTTAGCAAGCTCCACGGTGCAGCTAAGAGCCTGTTCTCCTAAAAGTGAGCTCAGCCAACGCCTTTACGTAAGGACGGGGAGGAGGAGCCACGTGTGAAGGGAGAAGACAGAGACAGGTAGGATACCGCGGGGCAGGGAGAAGCTTCCCAGCTTGTGTAACTTGCCAGGGTAGATAATTGCTCAGACAAGTTACGCAGTCTCCTGCAGCAGCAGTGAATTTAAACCTATGAAAAGACAAGTATCAACAACGTAATCACATGCCTGGGTCACAAGGCAGCGAGGGCATCACACAGTAGCAAATGTTGATTTCTTTGGTTTTGTTTGTTTTTTAATATAAAGTGGGAGTGAGGAGTGAAACTTGGGTGGGGCTTTCTACTACTCATTGGGAGGAAAAATAACGTCTTTGCAACAGCTCCTGCCCTGCTTTTGCTTTCTCTCAAGAGCATGGGGCTCTCCAAGCCCCACCAAGGCTGTTAACGGCACAGCCCTTCTTGCCCTTACAGACCTCAGACTGTTCTACAGTCCAGACTAGCTGTGATACTGCCTCACCAGCTCTCACCAACTGAGTTGAGCCGGAGTGGGCTGACGGCAGGAGCTTTGCCTCCATGCCTGGCAGGCAGAGCTGCTTGGCAGGGCTGTCTTTGGAAAGAAGGTTATGAGGAGTGTGAGGTGTCAGAGCCGCAGCTTGGGGAGGGACAGGGGGAGGAAGGCTGTGCGGGGCGGCTGCGTGGCTGGTGCCAATGCCGGCGCCTGTGCGCTGGTGCGGCCCTCTCAGCCTCCCTGCAGCTGCAGCAGAGACTTGCTGAGGTGGCAGGCAGCCGATCAGGCTCCCCGTCAGCCCCTGCCTCTTCCCAGTGGAGGTATGAAAGCAATGCTGGCTGGTGCGTGCCTCCTGCAGCCTGCAGTGAGGCAGGCGGCCCTGGGGAGGGAGGGTCCCCAGCAGCTCTGCCTCAAAAACAGATCTCTCACTGCCTGGTCACATTTTACTGGTCACGGTTGGTTATTTTTATCCAAAGACACATGTCAAAATCATCTTGTCTGAAAGTGTCTCAAAGTGAAAGTTTGTTTTAACTCACAGAAACCTCTGGGTTTTGTACTGTTCTGTCTCTTCATTTTCAGTGGTGGCAGAGACCCTGAAGACTTAAATCAACTGACAAACCACTTTCATTGTTTTGACAATTTTCAAACGAAAAGCCTATCTTTTCTTTACCCCCTTCTCTCATGCAATATCTAGTTCTAGATCTGCAGGTCTTATACTTGGGGTCCATTTTCAGTAATCCTGTTTACGTTTGGCATAAATTATTGCAATGGGCTGAACTAAGAGGAGGTCAGCAAACAGCTCACCTGCCTCTTTCATCACGGGGAATGCCGCAAACCAGCCTTCCCAGACAGAAAGCGGTCAAAGCTTTGCTGTCTTACACCACGGACTCCTCATGTTGATGCAGCTTTTCCTGGCAAAGCTGAGCTTTACTGATGAATCTTGTGTGCACACATGTAAAACAGTGTAAGAGTGCATACCCAAAACTGGAAGAGCTGCGTGGGTCCAGGCTCCTGCTTTCTCACACCCCAACCCATGCAAGCTTGTCCAGCAGCCGGCTACAGGACACTCTTGGCTCAGCTCTTTCCTCTTAACTTCTCTGGTACCATTAAAGCAGCACAGACTCAAATGGGGCTGCAGTGATGCTGCTGTAAAAACACAGGAAGGGAAACCAGATGTAAGAGAGTATGGCACCTCCATATTAGCGTAACTGTTCACACTGGTAGTTATACCAGCATCAATCTCCTTGTGAAATATAAATTATCTCCCTAGATGAAACTCTTGTATGGGCACAGGCACTGTGGGGAGATAAGACCTCTGTGCTACTCAGCAGGAACAGTCCATGTCTCGCAAAGTATCCCTGTGGTTTAGAGGAACCAGAAATGTAAAGGAGAACATTTGTTTTCCTTTTAAAAATAGCTTGTTCTAAGGAATGCCTTTTTCAACCACAAGAGGATACAAGATGGAAAGGATACAGGACCTAATACCCCACCTGGAAATACTTTGTATGGAAAAGCAGTTCAGCGAGCTTGGGGATTGTGCCAAAGAATTATCAGACAGGCCTTGCTTGATATGATTTGGGTTTGTGGGCAGCTTTTACAGCCCAGCAGGATTTCCCAAAGCTGAGGTGCTTTTAAGCTGCCCGTGTATGTGCCTGGACCTTATTGCAGTCCTGGCTGTTGGCCAAATCGATTCTGTTTGTGAGAGAGTGAACAAGTGAGGATCATTATGACTTGGAAGAAGCTCAATTCTTGCTCACTGAAGACTCTGGAGACAGAGAATGGGACCAGAAAAGTAGAGAAATGTATCAGAATGTGGGATCCAGTAAGGAGATGGCATGATCCTGCAAATTTCAGCTAGTTAGGACATGGTTGGCAGGCTGAGGGACAGCTCGTATGCAGAAATAGGTGAATGTAGATGCAGGAGAATAAGAAGTATCCTGCAAGTTCTGCATGTCTCTCGTGCTCTGAGGTGATTGCACATCAGCAGCTCTTTATTCTGACCATGGAGCGGTAGATTCCAGTGGCTTCAGCACAGCTGTGACTCTGCTTCTTATCCTTGATGGTCACCACTGACCCCATGGCCTCAGGAGAAGCAGCATAGCATTAAAAAATGTAAGTTTTCAGCAGAGCCTCCACTGTACTCTCTTCAAGGTGCGGGAACAACAGTTCAATGAAAGGTAAAGATGGGGGACAACCCCCCCCACCAGTATTTCTTTCAAGATGAAAAAGGACTATGAAAGAAACCGTTCAGTCTCCTGCCGAACAGGACAATTGAACTCTGACAGTCATGGGGCCTCTATGTAGTATTTCTACGTGAAAATTAATGGAATTTTTTTTAGCAATCTTGGATGGGGGTGGGATGGGGGAAGAAAGGAGGAAAGAAAGAAGCAAAGAGAAGTAAGTTCCATGGAAAGCTGCCATTCTTCATTGAATCAAAAATAGAACTTCTTGGAACTTTACCAAACAGGCATTTCTGTGTGGAAAACACTAACTGCAGATTGGGCACTGTCCAAGGAAAAAAACACACTAGTTTTGGACAGCAACAGAGTTAGGGGTCTAGATGTGTTCACTCTAAAATACCTGCCAAACAGTCTCTGCTATGGCAGGATGTGAGACACTTACAACGTCTGTTATTTTTCTGTAGCACATCACAGGTCTGGCTTTTGGTCTCTGACTTTGCATCCACAGGGGTTTGGGGAGATTGTCAGTGGATCCTGGAGTGCAGTGGAGACGCAGTCAGTGCACTTACTGGAGTCCCAGGAGCTGTTGATCTGAGTTTGACACCTGCATTTGGACCGATGACTTATGCCCTGCACTGCACTGAAGTGAGGGGACTGGAGGGATGTTAGAGTATGTTTTTTTTCAGGGGTGGTAACAGGACTGTTTTGTTTAATTCAAGTGTATTTTTCTGAATAAATCCGTGTTTAGCATGGGGCAAGGCAAGAAGGAGCAGGAAACAAGCTGGGAAACTGGCCATCCCCTGGGCTGTGATGGGATTTGGCATTTGCTTCAATTCGGGGATTTCTAAATTGATATCCACTAAGGTTGTGGTTTCATACTCGATACTGCTGCTTGCCATGGGTCTTTGGGCAGTGGATGAGGGAAATGAGAGCACAGTTTTTAGCTTGAGGGGCTTCTTCCTACCACTGAAAAGTTCCAGGTCTACACTTGCTCTATATTTGATATCATGCACTGTAAGGAGATTTTTGAGGTTTTTTTTCTAGCCCTCTTCAAACTCTGCCTCCTTCTTCAATGCTTGCCATAACAATATTGGAGCACTCACCTTTTCCATCTGCTTGTCTGCATACACCTGCCCATGAAGTTCCTTTCCCCTTTGTTTCACCTTGGGCTAAATCTGATGCCATTCTCCGTGAGTCAAACCCAAGGCAGCATGCAGATGACCTAACTTTCACCTAGGGAAAGCACTGTGCTGAAACTCCTCTTTGGTTCTGCACCAGCAGCAAACCCTTTATCCAATGGGTTTGACAATGTTCCCTTGTTCCACCTGTCCCCAGGCTCACATCCTCACCCTTGGAGCCACACATTGTATGGACCCCCATTGAGCAGGGCCCTTTCCACCTGGGAAATATTATTGTTTCACTTTTATTTAGAGGGGAAAGCCCGTGTTTGCATTCTCCCCTGAGGCACAGCACACCTCTTGAGCAGGACTAGTATTTCTGGTTTCTTCACCAACTTTATCAGGCAGAAGAAAGCTGAACTCTTGAATTTTTCTGAGGAAGGTCACAACAAGCTTAGCTAGAGCCTTGTGCCAGTTGGATATGTCCTTCCAGTGTGCAAGACTGGGACTGCAGCAAAGAACATAGCCACTAGTGCAAACAGTCTCTGTCACTCATAGACACGTAGAGCATCTTCTTCCTTCTGTACTTTTGTGCTCCAGTTGCTCAGAAGGATGCCAGAGGTTGGACAACATTCAGTAGAGACAATATATATATATGCCTGGATATATATGTCTGTACATAGGTCAGTGCCTGTGTATGAAAGGTGGGTTAAACACAGTTCTTGATTTTGGATAGTATAAAGCCAGCATTTTTGCTGGTGGTAACTTCCACAGAGAAGATCCAGCAGAGCTGACCCTCACATGGTGTTGTTGCTGACAGGGCAGAAGAACTTGCCACAGTCATACCCTTATCAGCTCAAAGCTGCATTCCCTGGCAGAAGTCAAATGAAAGGTTATGTGCTTGTTTGGCAGCCTGGCAATTCAACAGGGATAGGCTCAAGGAAGACTAATCCAGAAGCTAATGAGAAGAAGGAGACAGGGAACATACTGAAAAATGACCCAAGAAGAGAGGAAGAGGACATAGAGGAGCCAAGCCTGTCCCTCTGTCCAAGTATTGAAGTACCCAAACTTTGGGGGAAGGGGAGTGATCCGTGCAGAGGCACAGGCACCTCTGCTGCAGACAAGGCAGAGGCTGCACGAGGTCAGGACATCACGTAGCAAAAGGCTGAGTGCAGGGAGAAGGATCAGAGGTTTCAAAGCAGCAGTACAAGCCATAGCTCTGAGTGGCTGGGCCTGGCATGAAGTTGTGAGCAGACTGGGATTTGAGTTGCTCTGAAGAGGTCCGACATAATGACTGAGCAGCAAGGTTAAACTAAGTGATTTTTATCACTGGAAGGTGGTGGCTGACCCTTTGGAAGAGGGAAAGTAAGCCAGAAAGCAGCAGTGATAAGGGGGTGGAGGTGCTATTAATGTGTTCGCTCAAGGCCTGCCATGTGCTCCCTCCTGTTTGGGTGTTTCAAACTTAGGGAGCTGATTCTCTCTTCTTCTTTTAGGCTGGCAACTTATGCTGATGTAGTCAGGCCTGTCTCGGTGTTTTGGTAATGGCAGGAGTTAGGGGAGAAATGGGGAGTAGGAAGAAAGCTTGCAAAACAGTCCATACAGTTCTAACGTGTGAGGATAAGTGAGAGCTGGGAATAGGTGATACGATTTTGGGGACTCTGGGTGAGTAAAGGGTCTGGAGGACATCAGTGAGCTCTTGAATGATTCTAGGCAGGTAAAGGCATACCCAGATGTGCAAGAATTTTGATAGCCTTGGCATTTCTCTTGAAACAGAGATTGTCTGTCTGTTTCTGTTCTCCTCCGCCTCTCCCAGCCTTTGCTTGATGCCAATTCCCTTAACACAAGATTTCCTTTCCAATGTACACATTCTTCCCATCCCTCTTGCCCAGCAAGATTACTCCTTTTCCCATTCCTTCTGCCCATGTAGTGGCTTTTTGTGTCCTCCATGGGCTGCTGAGAATAGGCAAGCAGCCAGGTGTCTTCTCTTCAGCCAAGGCCAGTAGGCACAGATGAACTGATACATCAGAAACACCCACTGTTGTCTCTCTGAGAGATGACTTGGTCTGTGCTTTGAGCCAGCTCTGGGCAATGGAAAGGGAGACCTGCTTTTGGGAGTTTCTGCTGGGCCTCCTCCTGTCTCACAGAAGCAAAGAATGGTAGGAGTTGGAAGGGACGTTTAGAGATCCTCCAGTCTAACCCCCGGCTAAAGCAGGTTCCCCTTTATCGGGTCACACAGGAATGCGTCCAGGTGGGTTTTGAAAACTTCCAGAGAAGGAGACTCCACACCCTCCCTGGGCAGCCTGTGCCTCTGCTGTTAGGTGCTGGTGGGAAGGGGCTTGCTGCCAGTGGGACTGTCTATGCCAGGGGATCTCACAGCACCGCAGGGGCAGAGATGACCAAGCAACCCAAGGCAGGTGTGAAGTAAGGCATCGCAGGATAGCGGTGAGAGGCTCTGGCATTTGCCTACACAACCCCCAAATCCAGCAAACTCTGTACCTGATGGATTTACTGTGGTAAGTGGAAAAATTGGTGCCTGAAAAAGAGATAGTGGAAGGCAAACAAATTCAGTACAGTAAAGCCACTGTGTGAGGAAGTACGGAACAAACCCACATCCCATCAAAACTAACCCACTTTTAGCTTTGCATCCAAAAACATTGGTCCATTTATTGCCCATTAAAAATTCCCTTGGTCTTTTCTCAGTTGTGGTGCATGTTTAAGATGTTAAAGTGAGCATTGTCAGTCTTGAGATCTATTTATTTATTAACTTTTAAATGCAAGACACTTTCAAAACCTTTTCCTAAGGGCATCCCTGTGTTGTGTTTGAGAGAGTTACTGTTATTTTCCCACCTACCCTGAAGGGCTGTTTACAGCACCAGCTCTCACTTTTAATCCTCTTTTCCTTTCAAGTCCAACTGCGCTAAACAGAACACAGAGGGAAGAGGCAGATCTCACACATTTTGGTAATCTATGGTTAATTGAAGAAAAGAAATGCCTCTCATTTAGAAGTCTCATTTTGTAAATTAACACTCAGAAAGTTGGGGGTTTTTTCCCTATGTATTTTCCAGATAAAACCTCTGTTCTTCAAAGGCCTAGGTTTGTGTGGATAGTAACTCAGATAAAGGGTTTCTAGCATTGATTCTGTGAGTCCTGTGAGTGCACTCTGTACAGTAACTAGGCTGCCACAAAAAGGATTTCTCTTAGGACACCCTACACAGAGGGATGTGTTGAGATGTACACACAGGAATGTGGGCCGTATTGAGATGTTGAACTACACAACAGAAAAGGTTCCCTTTCAAAGGTTCCCTGGTGGCTTTTTTAAAGGATGCCTTGATTTCTCAAGCTCTTTTTGCCCTATATCTGAGCACTTTGAGACTGTGAATACATTTCTCTGCACAGCTTTGGGGGAAGGATGTGGGACTCCACATTACACAGATCTCAGAGGCTATCATTTGATGAGCACTTCTTTCAGCAGCAGCGCCAACATAAGCATCTCTTGATTTCCCCTTCCCCTCGCCTTCCTATCACTCATTCACCCCTCAGCTGTGCCAGTTTCAATGCTGTGTGCAAAACAGATCGAGAAACACATCCAGGTTAAAAATAGCTGAGAGAGAGAGAGAGAAATGAATCCCAGAACCTGGACTGATGTCCTACATGCACATCCAAAGCCGATACAACAGAACATTTTTAGCTCAGATTCAATTTGTCTGTCCAGCTCCGACAATATTTTTTACCCGATTTCACACAGGAGAGAAAGGCGTAAGTTTCAAAAGCTATCAATTACCTTTCTGCATGTGTTGCAAATTGATGGCTGGGTGAGGGACAGAGGCCTTAATTAGAGTAGTGCAGCCAGCAGCCAGCTGGCCAGCGAGTGAGTGCATGCTGGCTGACCTGGATGCATTAGAATCACAGAGTCATAGAATCATTAGCTGGTCAGCCAAGAGACGCGTACCCAACTGCTGCCCAATCAGCAGTCCTGGAGCATATATGGGGACGGAGTGGGGCTTGCTGCAGCTCTCTCGCTTTAGGAAGAGGTGGGACAAGGGAGGTGACCATGAAGCAAGGGTCACAGACCCACAGGAAACCATGAGCCATTAGTTCCACTGCTCACACAGTGATTTGTTTTTAAAAAAACCCCAAAGCTGAAAATCTATAAAATAAGATTTCTTCTGCTAGTGCGCCTCTAAATCAAGTGAATAGTTTCTCATCCAATCTGGGAGGAAGCTGAGAGCTCAGACACAGATTCCTGCTCAGGCTCCAGCAACCACTTCTGCTTTTAACACTGTGAACACCAATGGAAACCACAGATACCGATTTCTGTCCCATACTCAAATGTCACTTAAAGCCCTTGTTTCTCCTAAATAACTTTTAAGCCCTTGCTTAATCTCTGTTCCTGCCTGTCTCTTTTCTAATCTACAACAGTTTGCCAAGAGCTCTGCTCCATTCTCTTTTCATATCCTTCGTGCCTGCCCTCCATCTGATCAACGGCCTCAAACTTTGGTGCAGGGCAGTACACAAAATACTCAGTGTATTGTGTCTGAACACGATGCATATTTTTGTGCAAACAAGAATTGGTTCTTCCTGCTCACCTCTTCCCAAGGGAAAGAGACCTTGGGCCTCCTTGCCACTGACTTGCAGAGGGGACCGGGTGGGATGGGAATTACAGGGCGGAACAGGAGCTGTAGTCCACAGACAGAAGAGGAAGGGTCTTCATGTTCCTTGTGCTCATGTCTTCTTTTCAGCAGCTCTCTCAAATGAGGCTCTTGCCATCAGCTCTGCAGCACTTTGGAGTATGCACTGCTTGCTTCTCCCTGGAAAGGGAGCAGCGGACTGTCTCCCTGCCAGAAGCACCCATCGTCTTGGTAGGAAAGCTTTAATCAGAACAAGTCTCTGATAGAAACTGTGTCTGTTCCAACCATTTGTGGCTTTCTGCAGGCTTTGTTTTCCCCAGTAGCAGAAATTATCATCACCACAGGTGGGTTTTGCACTTCTCCAGGTGGGAAACTAGAGGTTTTGGGCAGCTGGGGATTTTCCTGGTGCGTGAAAACCCCAGGTGGCAATAATCCAGTGTAACAGGCTCTGTGCCATCCCAGCTGCAGACACCCAGGAACATCCCTGGGAGTTGCACCCAGTGGGATCTGTTTGCAGGTACTCCCGTCTCACCACAGATATGGAGCAAGGTGTGATGGGAAAGCCCTGAGATGGCTACCAGGGGATCTGCCTGCACTGTCGTTACATACCTCTGAGTCTGCTCCAGTCTGCAGACTGCAGTAGTTGCTAGAGGTCAGCTCAGCTCCTGCAGGAGATGCATCTTCACAGATCTTCCTAGCACTTCCAGACCTAGCTTCTGTAGAGATTTTTTTTTACCCCAAATGGATGAATATAGCTATTATGCAAAGTTGTCTAAAGATCTAAAGCAGAAGGTAGGGCTGCCTTGCTGGAAAGGAGTGCTAGAAGGTCCCATCTCCTCTCCTCAACAGACACAGGAGTGTAAGAGGTGCTGGTGAATCCTTAACAACATGGAGCAGCCACATTCAGAGCGGAGCAGCCCTTACGTTGCTGTAAGTTATGTTAGGATCTGGCTTTATCCTTGGGCAACTACAGAATTTGGGGAAGTGGTGGCAGGGGGGAATGATCAGAAGGCTGGCAGAAATTGTGTAATTGATGTATCAAAGGCCCTTCTCCTCTCCTCCAGTCAAATTTTAACAGTACCCTCTTTCATTCTACACGTCAGTAAACAACAAAGTCATTACTGATAAAACTTGCCGTAAGCAAGACGACACATGTGAACAATAAACCACTGAGACACATTTTAAAAAGTGTGTGTGCAGAAATGTCTATTGTACGATGTATAAGCAGCATGTGGTCTGGATGTGGCAAGCAGCAACAGGAGAGGAAAAGGGGAACAGATGGAACCTGTACATGAGTGACAGGAGCGGACGTAGGCTCTGATGGAGTTTTGTAGTGTGCAGAGCCTGAGCTTTTGAAAAGCCTTACATAATAATCACATTTTAAGGAGGACCACGTCGATGGGACACACAGACAAATGCACCGAATGGTGAAAGTGCGGGACACACAGCAGTGGAGACTGATATAAACAGAGCACACGAAAAGTTCAGCCTGACATGCCGGCCACGCGCACAACCAAAGGTGTGCACATGTTAGAAACACCAGCCTCCCTGAAACCTCAATGACTTGGCAATAAAACATCAGGAAAGGATAAGTCGGGGTCAGGAAGGTCTGAGAATTCCACACAGCTGAAATAAAGATTGAGCAAGAGGAGTTAGCATCAAGAAATGAGATTCAGATGTTTCAAGCCGATTGTCTGAACCAAGCTAATACAATGCACTTCAAAACGTTTGGACCGTGCAGCTGGGAAGCCCTTCCCATGATTGTGAAATGCCACAGCTCACTGTATCTGAGACGGCTGGAATAGATGTGTCTGCCTGGACACAAGCAGACTCTAAATGATGAATTGGGGTTACAGTGTTCACTGTCCCAGTCCAGCTTTGCCACTTCCCTGGGCCACTAGCACAGAAAACAAGCGTGTTAGGAAGGCAGTGAGAAGCTCCCACTTTCACGCATTCTGGCCCTGTCCTCTCTCTCCATCGGGCTCGCCATGGGCTGAGAATGCTCACTGTCTTTTTCCCGACTGTGAAGCGTTCTGACGATCAGCATCCCTTGCTCTCTAACTTCCAGCGTATTCAGGTGAACACCTATTCATCTCTCCAGCCTTTCCAAGGGAAATGATCCTCTCCCTTTCCTTTTCACCAGTCTACTGTTGGAATTCACAGCTCTGGAAAATTATATTTGCAAGCCTGCAATGGTATGGGACAGTCACACTTTCAAAAGGGAGCCTTTACCCATTTTAATGCAGTCCAGCACCATGACCACCTGTGTGGAACGCAGCAGGTGCGCACAACTTGCACACTTGAGGTGCTAAGCTTTATTCAGGCAAATCTCAAATGGCAATTTACAGACACACGTGTATCACATAAACTCCTTCAGCCCAGCAAAGTAACCTGAGGGCCCAAAAGTGCCCATCCGAAAACCACACCTCACAGGGAAGGAGGATACCATAGATAAGAGGGATTTGCAAGCTGGCAGCTCATTTGGTTCATAGCTTTGTTAAATTATATGGCTGGTGGGAGTGTCTCTTTCCCGGGACAAGATAACAAACTCAGAAGTCCTTGGGTGAGAAACTAATTAACTGGAGACAAGTGTAGACTCTGCATTGCTCCTCCACGTACTCTATGCTGATGGTGACCCGTTCTTGATGGTGTACAGAAAAGTCAGTCAATACAGATACTAAGCTCTCCTATCATAGATCTTTTCCCTTGCTCTATTCACTTGTATTTGCATGGCAGGTATTTGCCATTGCAGGCAAAAACTCCCACTGGTACATCTCTAGTGAAGCTAAAGACAAACTTGACATTGTGATTTATGTTGTGAACAAAACAGGGGCCAGGGTGTGTTCTCTTGCCCATCAGCAAGTGGCACAGCACAGCTCTTCTATATGGCAAGCTCCACTCCCACTGCCACTCCCTACACAAAAAAAGAAGTGGCCATCCTGGAGGAACAGCATCTCAGGGAGGGCCCAGAGGCAATGGGCAGAGCCACGCCAGGAGATGCTCAAACCCAGACCTGTGTCTGTCCTCTCTCCTGGAGCACGCACAGCCAGTCCAAAGTCACTTCTTTCACAGTATCTCCACCACTTGCCGATTTCAGAAGACTCTGTGTAAAGTTCAGCATCTCCCATCACTTGAAGCTGAAGTGCATGGCCTGGGTTTTCCACCCACACCATGGGAAGCTGGTTGGGCTTTGCTCTGTTGCTGACAGCTTGAAATTTCCATTTGCAGCTCCTTCCCGTTTCCCTTTCAGACATGCATCACACAGCCTCAGAGAGGCTGCACAAATTTACCACAACAGTATGGAAAGAGGGCATTCCTTACCACAATGAAGCTTTTCATGAGCCTAGTCAACACTGAAGCAAGCAGAGGTAGACCTGAGCAAGCACTCCCTGATGTTCTGTCAGATGCCTGTACGCACATTCTGCAGATGCGAGCCTCAGTGTGACTACCTGGAGCCCACGTGCACAGGTCCCCTCCCTCCCAGGATGCCACCCAGCATACTGGACATTAGCACTTAGGGGCTGGGAAGCATGCTGGGGCATTTTTTGATTTAAAATTTGCAGCACCACTGCTGCCTTGTAGAGAGCTGGGTCACTTACTGCTACTGGTGAAAGGGACCGTGTGCCTGATGAGGTTGCATACATGCCTATGTGCCCTCAGCACAGGATGAGACCACTAGTAGAGATTGTGTGGATACCAAACATATACCTGATGTAAACAGGTCTAATCCCACTTCAGCTATGGGTCACATGGGAAGGCAGGACTTGTTTTCTGGAGCCCATAGCTACCCACAACCCTCACAGTCCTGAGATCTCCTAGCCATATGGCACCTGTCTGTGCCTGGAGACTTCCTAGCCATACGGTACCCAACCATACCTGGCAGAGAGCTAGCTGAGCCCACAGAGCTCTCATCTTGCTGCAGCTATGCACAGGAACTCTGCCTCCAGCAGCTCCTCTCACCCCAGCCTCTCAGCACAGATAGTCAGTGATAGGTGCCAGCCACATTGCGGAGGAGCAGGACATGAGTTATCTAAAACGAGGGAAGGATTTTAACCCCCCTTTGCTTTCCCTTTGCACCTGCCATTATAACCCTGGAAATTATCCAGTGATGTCACTCATTGTTATTCATCATAGAAAGATCAAAACAGGCAAGTTCCCTGTGGAAATCACCTGAGGAAACAGGATTGTCTCAACACTTAGAAGAACATCCCTGACCTGTTGCTTCTATCCCAGGGCTATGATTCACTCCCCACTCAGCACTGGCCAACTGCATTTTGGGTACCTTGGGATAAGAATCGTACTGCCCTTTGTTTGGGTCCAGGAAGGCTCTGATGTGCATTGGAATCTTTGGCTTGTTAAAATTAAAATTATTGCTGCTTTCAAAGAGGAGGCATTTTCATGCATTGCCTTTTTTATAGAGGGCCTCAATAGGGTCCACCCAAAACACCTTTGAGTCACAATACAAAGAAATCTATAAATAGCTTGGCACAATACTTTCCTTGCCTAAACTTGCATCAAGCTTGTTTACTGCTAGCGGGCCAGGAGAAAAGAGTCATTTATAATATGTGCAGTGGCATTGCTCGCCTCAATTTCAGGAGTCAGCAGCTTTGATAAATTCTTGACGCAGTTTGCAGACACAGCTAAGAATGTCTCTTCTGCCTACTGCAGGAAGCTGGTCACTGTATCAAAGATCAAAGTTGCTCATACCAATGCAGGAAGGTTATATAAAGGCAAAAAGGAACTACAAATGCTTGTGTTTGGGTACGGGGTTTTGTCACCGTGCATGTACTGGTCTCTAAATTTTACCATAAACCGCTAGAACCGATTCAGAAAAAAAAAACCAAAACTTGCACTTGCTGCAGTGTTGCCCAGATTACTCGCAGGCTAATCTTCCTGTTGCACAGACAAGATATTCCATTATCAAGATGTTTGATATGGCTTTGAAACAACGTGCTTATCAAAAATAGTATGAGAGACTTATTTAGTTCAATGACCTTAAATGTCGGTGTTTTAAAAAGGCACAACCTGAAGTGGGCATGTATCCCAGGGAAATAGCTTCCCTCTGTTACACAGCCAGCATCTGCCAGCAAGTGCTAACACACGCAGGATCTGCACTCAAATGTTATCAGGAACTGAAGCTCGTCAAATCAGTTAGTTGTTTCACAGATAAACCAAGAGATGACTTTTTATACGTCTCGAAAAATCACTAAGGTAGACAGGACCTTTCTGAAGTTGATGGTTTTGTCAGTGACTGCCAGACTGCCATGAGATAAAAGACTGGCAGGGAACACAAGCAAGTGTGTCCCCTGTCTCTTCTCCTCTCCTGCACTACAGGACAGGAAATCTGAGAAAAGACAAATAAACCAGATTTTTTAATTGTTTCAGTAGCTCCAGCAGGCTCTCGCACACAAACAGGATTCACGGGTATTTGAGGTTGATTTCCTTTCATTTCTGGTCTTTCTGCATCCCTGCTCTGTTCTGGTTTAGTATTCTTCAGCTCTCTGTACAAACAGGATCTTTCCTCAACAATGTTCTGCCACATCATCTTCCTTCCTTTGTATACAGGCTGATACTGCGTGTTACACACCATGCAGCTTCCTAAGGCACCTCGTTTCTCAACGCTAGCAAAAACAGGAACCAAAAGCAAAGCAGCAATAAAACATTAAAATTCTCGTCCGTGTTTAAAACTGAACCCTTAAAAGTTTCTGACTCGAGATAGCTCTCCAGTTAACAGATTTGTTTCTCGTTTAGTGCTTTGGGCGCTGCATAGCAGAATATGTGCAAATGAGGCACTCGGGCCTTCTGTCGAATTCCAACGTCTCTCCGCCGAGGCCTGCAACACCAAACCCATGCTTCTCCTCCTGGGTTTATTTTTTGGTGTTGAAAAGTGAAGCCAGCTGAGCAAAGTGCACATTGCTTCATCATTCCTCTCTTTTCTCCTGTCTTGTAAGGCTTGCTGTCTGATCTTTTTGCACCGGGGAGATTAGATAGCATGTCTTCAGGGAGAAGAGAAAACCACAGGGCGCACTGCACATTGCACAAACGCTCTTGTTATTCTGAGGCCTGAAGAAAGGAGGAAGGAAGCTTGAGGCTGGTGGTTTGGCAGGTGTGGAGCGTTTTTTTTACAGAGACATCTGTTTTAAGTGGTAGCTCTGGGCTCGGGGATGAGCAGGGGACGCCTGTCACCCCTACCTCTTCCCTGTGTCAGAGCACAAGGGATTTTAGGCTCCCAAAGCAGCAATGTCACACACTTGCTCAAGCTACGCTTCGGCACTCTTGAATTTGTTGGGCAGGGCTGCAAAGTGAGAAGATGCCTCCCTGCAAACTGTCAAGTGGGTAATGTGGCCGCTCCTTTGGTGGCAGAGACAGAGGTGCCACCGCTGCTGCCACACCGGCACGCACAAAATGGATGGGGCCAGAGTACAAAATGGGTGAATGACAACACGTACGCTGAGCTGGATGCAGCGACCTGATGACAACAGTTTGGATGCTGCCACGTGTACCACATCAAAATGGACTTTACTAATCCCACTAAATGATTTCTAGTGGTTTAGGTTAACACTGCTAGTGATCCTGTTACTGGTATGAATGAACTGCTTCCTTTGGCAGGATGTTACGGCACACTCTCCTCTAAGCCATGCACCACGTCGGAAGGAATTCATCAGTGCCTGGTGGTTAATTATCTATGGAGGAACATGTATGAGATCCCCACTTTAGAAACCATCTAGAAAGAAACAGCAATTTTTAGCGCTGAATCCCGCTCTGCTAAAACACACGTGTATGGAGGGAAAAAAGGGTTTGCATAATATCCTCCCCGGTGGGGATTTTCTGGGGCAAGTAAGTGTTAAGCCACACTGCTATATTAAATGACTGTAAGTTCTTTCTCTTGTAGTTCACTGCTAGCTTTAATGAGCATATAGCAACTTTATTATCTTGAAGACTGCTACTCCTCTGTTACAGATTGCTGAAATTGGTCAGTGAATTCACAGACTACAGAATTTTAAGGGTTAGAAGGGACCTTGAAAGATCAACCAGTCCAACCTCCCAGCCAGAGCAGGACCACCTAGAGCAGGTCATACAGGAACTTGTCCAGGTGGGTTTGGAGTTACTAGTGGAAGGGCAGACATACAGAAAAGCACAGACTGAGACACATGCCTGCAGCTGCCCATGCAAACACAGACTCATTTTCATGAGAAATTAGGCTGAAGGCATTTCAAGGTGAGGGACTTGTGGCTAATCACTCCCAACACACTCATTCATACATCACCAGATGCATCTCCTTGCCCACTGATAAGAAGAGTCAGCCAAGTACCACTTCAGGTAGGACAGGAGCTACGATTTCTGCAATTGGCTTCATGAGGACTGCTGGGCTTCGTGGCTTCACTGGATGTTTTCAGCTGTGCTGTGCTGACGTGCCTTTGTTCAGAGCTGAGCAAGGGGCAGCTGACACGGTGGGAGAACTTGAACTCCTGTCTTTGCTTCATGTTGCAAAGGACAGAATAGGATTTGTTGATGTCCACATCAGAATGGTCTAAATCCTGGCAAAATGAAGGGCTACACAGCATTTTGACATGTTTGGAAAGGAAGACGGAATTTTTTACATGGAGCAATGTGCTGCCATGCTTAATGTGGTCTCTGGACCCACAGTGCCGCTTGTGTTGGTCACCTGTGAGGAGCACCACTGCAGCACTCACAGAAATCTAATACACTTCAGAGCTGGACTCCAAAAGAAAGTTGGTTTGTTCCGAGGATTAAAAGAAAAATGAAGAGCAAGCCACACAAAGAAAGCTGATGTTCCAGCTTTGGTATCTTAATTTTCTTTTATTTCTTTTTCTTGTCTGACAAATATCAGCATGACAGCAAACAGACCCTTCTCAGTTCACACAGAGGCACAGCTTAACTGTGCCTGTAAGTGGGAATCCACGCTTCGCTCTAGCGTGGCCCTAAATTGTACCATTAACATGTGGTTATAGTCAGAGAACACATTTGGTAGGAAATGGCACCTTGTTACTTCCCAGATTATCTGCTTCCTATGGGGTAAATATTTTAAACATCATGCAGGGTTTTAGCAGCAACATTTCTATTAAAGTAAATGGGATTTGAGTGAGGGTAAATCCAGGCACGCAATTCTGCGACGTTGTACCTATAAATCTTCCGTGTCTTACGCTCTCTGCTTTATTCGCTGACAAAAGACAAGTGTTGGCTGCCTTTGTAAGGTTCGTAAAGCACAGAGGGAGGGTGTGTGCTCAGCATTGCTTCCTGTAGCACTGGCTGCAGCCACCGTGCGACAGCCCGAAGCAGGAAGGACGCGGAGGGATCCCTTGGCCTTATCAAAGGGGAGGGATCTGACTCTCGTGGTGGGGGGACAAGGAGGCCACTTCACTTCTGCGCCATAGCTACACGGTGATAAAGTTCCTTTTACAACAGCAACTACCTTTAGCCAGCAAGTACTGTAGGCAACAGCTACCTTACAGGTCCCTTTGAGGTTACTGAACATGTGTTAGGCCATTTTTGGTGTCAGTTTTGCCTTTTGCCTGTATCTGCCCCATCACAGTAGTGGTCAGTAAGTGCCCCAGTTTATGTAATAAAGCCCTTTCCCTCAGGAAAGGCCTTTTCCTTGGGACAGCTACCTTAACACAAATAACTGAGCCTGCTCTCCAGTAGGCACAGCTTCATGGCTTAACAGGGCGATGGCAGCCTAGGTGTGTGCGGCACGTCAGCCAGCGCTCTTTGTTACTTCATGCGATGGCCTGTGGCTGTGCCTGGCAGGGGGCAGGGAAGGCAGGAGAATCCATCCGGTGTGCAACTGCCAGTGTTGCACTCCTGCCTCTCATGTGCCTTTAACAATGTGCAGCTATGAGTTAACATTTCGAGGGTGAGATCTGCTTTTTCTGAGTCAGGAACAGGATGCCCAGCTGAAAACAGCTTTATTTTAAAAAAGGTGAAGCTTCTGCCTGAAGAACACCCTTAAATCAGCAGCGGGACAAGATCCATGAAAAAGAGGTTTATTGGAACAACCTATTTCCTAGGCAAAACATGCTTTCAGAGACAGAAGTTCTTCAGATCTGAAAGAGGACTGAAGAAGGGCTTATGTGTCTGCAAGGCTGTCTGCTCTCTACAAGACAGTCAGCTGGCCCAGTAAAAGACCTTATCTCTTCCTATAAATTCTGCCTTGCTTATAGCCTGACACCATCACTGCTGCAACACTACTGAGACAACATCCAAAACTTCGTGTCCTTTTTCAAACAGTAGGCCAGAAGGTTGTGTTCTCACTTTTCCTGGTGTAGACCATGGCGTAGCTGTCCTCTTGTTCTTCTGTTAACTATGTCTCCTGCTTTGGAGGGGAACAAGAGCCAGCTCTGCCTCAAGGCACTTACTCTCAAGGAGTAACATTAAACCACCCTCACAGGGTGCTCACGGTGCACGTGCAGTTAAGAATCTGCTCCTTTCTTGCTTGGGAAAATGAACATTAACTCTTCAAGGTCTACAACGTGAACTGCAGAAGTACCTGGATCCATTAAATATGTTACTGGTTCCCTAGCACACACCCCCACAGCGAGGCCTGGAGGGGCTGGGCAGCAGCTCCCTCAGCAGCTGGAGGCTGAGCAAATGTGCAGTTTCACAACTGGCCTAAGCTGAACTACAGCTGGGCTCTGGCCAAAAGGCAGCTCTCTCCTCTCTGCTGACACTTGTGCTCCTTTGGCTGCAGGGCCAGTGGCACTGGAGGCTGACTAGTCTTGGAACAATCCTCCCCTCTTTTTTTTGCCCCCCCCTTTTGGTAAGGTTAATTTTCAGTCATCTCAGTTTGGTAAACTGGCTGGGGGTGCTAGGGCTGGCAGAAGGAGATGGTGGAGGGTGTGTGCCGAGGTAGAAAGTGCAAAGCTGGCCTTTCTGACAGCAGCGTGTACTCCAGCTGGCAGGAGTCAGAGGGCTGTGCACCCACAGTGGGCTTCTGCAGTACCCTACAAACGTCCCCAAGTGCCATGGGGGGTGGGTCAGGGCAGGCAGCTGCCTTGGGATGGGATGCAAACATTCCTCTGCCCCTTTGAACACAGAGAAAAGGGGTTTAAGAACCATCTGTTAAGGAATAGTGCCACAAGGAAAACACATCTGATAACACATGTAAGTGAGGGGTTTTCCTGTGGTATTTAGGCCTAAGGTGTTTGCTGTTTTACCATCCAGCTATATATGCACTAGATTTAACACCTGCTACACCATGGTTATAGCTACAACAGCAGCTTCTAGGCTTGCTGTGTCAGCCACTACTGCCATAACATGAGCACCACTCTGTCCAAGGAATAAAATGATGCCCTGAATCAAATGGCTTTCCTTGCCGTCTACAGCTGCTGGCTGCCTGATGGGAGAGTGTATTTGCAGTGTGTGCCTAGCTTGAGGGAGGATGCTGGTGAAGTGCCAGTTCTGCAGCTGCACAGGGAGCTGTGGAGAAGAGGACCTGATGCTCACACTGTGATACAGGAAAATGGGGACAAATACTGGCAACTAGCTGAACAAGAGCCTCATGGCATTCCCTGAAGCAAGAGTTTGTTCTTCCTTTGTGCATCAGATTTGTGCTACAAAGTAGGACGAGTTCTGCCAGGGTTAAACTACAACAGCCTCTCCAATAACCTTTCTTTAAAGCAAAGGAGGATTAGAGACAAGATGTTAATGGGAGAGGAAAATCAGGGCCGTAGAACAGCTCATAAGCAGTTCTGTAGGACAAGCAGGTTGGTACCTAACTTTCTTATTAGCTACGTCCATGAAATGCACTTCACATCTTTAATCAGCTACCTTGGCCACCAAGTGCAGTTGTCTCAGATAACTCATTTGGTCCCCATTTCCCCATGCCATCACTCAAATTTAGTAAGTTGAAACATCTGGATAAACCCAGGAAATGCTACAAGTGATGTCCTTACTGTATTTATTCCAAGTAGGTTATGCTTTTAAAAATTACCATACATATACTACTTCTCTGCACCTGGCCACCAGTTTCCCCTCAGCCTAGGCTCCTGCTTCTGGGCCCTGCTCTCCTGTTCTTTTGCTCAGTCACTATTGGGCTCTTAGGGTTTAAACCGATCTTACTGTACTTCTCTCCTTCTAGTAAACTTACAGCAATGAGTAAAGATACCATTAAGAAAGAACTGTTTGGGCTATAGAGAAATGCTGCCAACTACCGTAACAGGAAAACATTACAGCACCCTTTTGCCCAAAAATAACATCCTCTTGCTGTGGGTAAATAGCTATTCCAGTTGTTCTGGGAGCATTAATCACAGCCCTCTCTTTCTTCAAAGAGAGCATGCAGTCCTCTGTCCCAGAGAGAAGCTCACTTCCATAAGGCATGTCCAGATGGCATCTGCCTCTTCCCAGGATGAGGGAAGCTGAGGATCAGGAGAATGGCAGAGAGGAAGCCGAGAGGGATACTCCAAAGAACTCAGTTCTACAAGAAGATCACATGACAGAAGCTAAAAAAGCACTCCCCACCAGAATGGCACTCAAAGGACTTTGTCTGGGTTCCTCTCTGCCCAGGAAGAGATCTTATTTTGTTTCTTCTCCCTCTACACCATGCACTGAAACCTGTAATTCTGAAAGAAAGTCTGTCCATGTAGATGTCTGCAGAAAAACAGCCGGTGTCCAGGGATCCAGAGACCTGTGTTTCATGTGATACCATCTCACTTCTGCATCTTGAAGCAAGTCCCTTTGTCTCTGCAGTCTTCTTGCCAAAGTTTTGTGTATCTGCTGCTCAGGAGTGTCCCAGGGCTCTAGGACATGAACCGTGTTTTCAGAGCGCCTAGTGAACAACAGGTTCATTTTACCTGGGGTTTCCAAGTACAAAGTAACTGTCAAACAAAGAAAGTAATGCCATTTATCAAAGGCATTTATACCACGAAGAGCAGATAAATAGATACCACAATCAGAAGTTAGTCCTCTGGCTACAGTCTGATATTAGTTTGTGTTAGTTTAGTTTGGGTGGTTTTGGCCACGGGACCTCTTTCCTCCCAAAAATGCACAGGTCTTACTCTTCCTGACTACTGAGGTGCCAACCTGTAGTAATTTCAAAGCAGCTGCTTGAGTTCCATTAGAACCGATCTACTTTGAGATGAACACCGGCCTCATTAGGCTTTACTTTGCTTCCCGTTCCACCGTTCATCAGCTAAGGGCAGTCTGAGGTAACACTTGAGATGTAACACTGGTGCTTAGAGCAAAAAATCAGGACAAGTGAATCCAGTCCCAGCTCTGCCACTGACATGAGACAATTTCCTGCCCCTTTTGGTTATGGGAGTAACACCGGTATCTCTTACGGCAGAGGCAGGCCTGCTACTTCAGTTTGTAGAATACTTGGAGATGGTCAAAGCCCATCTCAACAAAAGCACAAAGCGCTACTGGTACTATGCGTGTCCTAAAGTCATCCTTTCTGACCTGACACTGCACGTCTGGTCCCTATCACGTCTCTACAATAAAGTAAGCTGTGTTTTGGGTGAACTATTTAATAAATATGCAACTTCAACATCAAGTTTAAAAGACTTTTCTAAAGGGCCTGTTCATTTTTAAATTGCTGCATAGCACAAATTTGGAAGAATATCAAATGTATATCCACAAGCAGAGTTCATGGAAGACTCTCTCACGTTTAGTGCAATACAACCCAGATTCTTCCTACCAGGCCAAGAGGCTGTGTAAGGTCTTTGGCAGAAAAATTACTCATAGATAAAGACAGCAGCATGAACGAGTGGGTTACATAACTGACAAGCTAGTCACATCTTGGTAGGCATAAAAACATCTATTTTCTTGTCACCTAGCAATATGACAACGGATTACACCTGCTTCTTTCAGATCTTGCTGCAGAATATGCTTTGTCTGTGGATGCTCTTCCAGCAACAAAGGGTGTGATGTAGATGTGCACGTGGCTCTGGATTCCTACCCTCACTCTGAGGCTGCACACTGCTGCTGTCAGCAACAAAACTCATCTAAAGGTGTACCCACCTCCCTTAGTAGCCCAGGCTGTGCATTCCCATGCACAGCAGAACCTGACTTCCATAGCACTCTCACCTCTGCATCACTGTAGCAAAGCAGCAAGATCTCCATCACAAAGCAGGTTAAGTGGTCAAGTCTGGGACGGGTGTATTTGGCAGGTCATCTGCACTGTCTCCTCTTCAGCATCACGAGGTGCCGTGCAGTGTGCACTGCTATTCGTCACTGACAGGGCAGTGGCCTGGGCCTCACGTCTGCTTCCCCCTCTCCCTCAGGCCTGACTGCATTTAACACTACATCTTTTCTACATTTGTAGAAAATCTCTATCTGTTCCTAGCAGAGACTGCTGAAGCAGGAAATGCCTTAAATATGCATCAGGCCTTGAACTCTGCAATACCAGAGTCACTGCCATCTGCAGCACACTGAGATACGCATGTTCTCTGCTCATCCAGAACCGCTCCATGCTGCCCGTGCGTGATACAGCTCAGCCTCTCCAGGGAACACTGGGTTTGCTGCTACGTTTGCACACCAGCCAGTGCTTTGCTTTCTGGTCTACAAATGTTGTATCCAGAATTCAGCAGTTACGCTGGTATGTTTCAGAGAGGGTAATGCTGTCTTTTCCCCTGCTATTTCTTGTTTACCAGAGGTGCCTAATTTCTAACAAACAAGAGATGGATCCTGGGCAATTTAGCAATAATGAAGAGCAGGATGAGTAGGATGGTTTTACAGTATGTACAGTGCTGTCTGTAGGGCTCAACAAAGGCCTGCAGTACTGGGCAGCTTGCTGACGCCGGGCCCTTACACTGCTGCATTATTGCTAACAGCAGCAAACCTCGTCTGCCCTGCAAATGGCAGTCAGAGAGCACCCAAACCAGCTACAGAAAACCCAAATGTGAAACCTAGGACATGAAATACATGGAAGCGAAGCCTTGGCACTATGAGGCGGAACTGAATATGTTCAGCACAGCATGTGTAGTCCTCAGGGGACAATTTAAAAATCATTGACTAGTTTTGCCTACTACCGTAGCTCTGTCAGTGTCATCAAAAGTTTGCGCAGATGACGTTTACTCAGGTACAGAAGAGCAGAGGAAGACTTTCCACTTGGATCAGTCGCCTATCTCTGCCCTCTGGTGTGGTAATCCTTTAGAGATCTTTTGGAGTTTCTTCTGTCATTTGGTGGGCCTCCCTCTGACGTGTGAAATCATGTGAGCAGAGCTGTACAACTGGGGAGTAACAGTAGGCACGGTTAGGATATGTGTGGCAGGGTTTACCTCATCCCAGAGACAGAATACATGGCACACTCGCTACCTGCAGTGCAGCCCCAGGTGCTCTTGCCCCAGGATCCAGGTGGAGAACTCATATGATCTGTCCCTCAGCTGCATTACACACGCAGAGCTCAGGACCGCACACTGCACTAGGCTGCTATTACCACAGCACATTAAGCATCCAGGGTCTCTCTCCCTCTGCATGGTTTCTTCCTTCCACTCTGCGTTCTTTAGTGTCTCCCATCCCTCCCTCCTTACAGATAACTGCCCCTCAGCCCCTAAACCTGGATGGAGTGGTGACGTGGACAGGTGTGTCAGCATAATGCAGCAGAACAGTGGCAAGAAAGGGAAGAGGCTACAATGAGGTAAATAGTCAGCATGCTCTAGCCCTCTCATTATTGTTGGGACATAAGCCAAACTGCTTCAGCTAATTCACCTTAGATCTAGATACAGGGTGCAGGAAGGCACAGCCTGAACACAGCAGAGAAACCTCTGATATATCGTCTGCGCTGGTGTAATGCTGGTTGTGTGGGCAGAGTTCATTGAGCAAATGTAGATGTTTAAACTGTAGGTGTCCATTTGTGAGTTAGTCACCTTAGGATGCCGCTTTAAGCCAGAAAGAAATAGGCACTCTTGGCAAACGATAGAAATTGACACTCAGTTGAGATAAATTGTGCCTTGAAAGCTCGTGCAGCTCCCCACTGACAATACAGGAGTCAGGCACGACTACCTCACAGGTAAATGTGCGACACACGTTAAATGGCAGGCGAGATAAATCCCATTTCGTATGGCTTTGTTTTGACACAGGGATGCTACACGCTACAAGGCTGCTAGGAGGGAGCTTCACAGGGTGCCTGTAGGAGCAAGCTCTGGCACGTAACCACAGGGCCCAGGGAGCCAGACTCAGAAGAGGAACAGAAAGACACCAGCAACAGACACAGCAAAACCCTTTGGGAACGTGGCCGCTGAAGCAACCATGACTTCATTAGACTTGCTCAAGATGCCCTCTAGCCTAGACCTTTCACCTCGTCTAATGGTTTCTTGGCCTCAATCCCTTATAAATCTGAAATGAAAAAAAAAAGCTCTTTTGACTCCTGTTTTCAAGACAGGGCTGTTTGATTTGGAACACTGAATTGAAGTCTGTGCTACTGATTGATTTCAGGTTTATTATGTTTTTGCCTTTGAAACATGCTAAAGTAAGAAAAAAAATCTGTACACTTTGTCATTTTTCATGTATCCCCCCCACACCAACCCTTTTTTTTCCCCCCCCAATCTTAGAAAAAGCTCAGTCTTTTCCACTTCAATAGCTTGAAATTCTCCCCTGGGAGCCCTAAGCTCTTTAAATATTTTTAGGTTGCCAGATTTCTTATGTTCTCTCTCCAGGAAGCCAATTTTGTTTCTAAGCTCTTGAGAGTAGTCCAGCTTCATCTTTTGCGCACTCACTGCATCACAATAAAATGCTGCCTAATTGCTGCCTCAGCTGAGTCCCAAAGGTGCTGGAGTTTGTCTCTAGGCTACAGTTGTGGACAATAAACTCTTCTCAGACTGGAGTTAAGCCTTTTTATTATTTAAATCTGAGTCACGTAAAATTAGTTTACTAGCAAGTAACCCACAAAGATCTAGTATGGAAAGAAACTCCCACATATTGTTTTCCAGCAGGATGAGAGAATCATCAGATAAGAAGAACTGCAGGCAGCTCCTAACACGAGATGTAAATAGAAAGACCAACATTTAATTCAGTCAGAAAGACATGAGAATGTTTCTGTAAGCATAGAAGTTAACTCTCTGAGCTTGGCTGTTTGGTGTTCTTTAGCTTTCAAATTGAAACTGGCGGTATGAAAAACTCTCCTTTTTCCTCTAGCTTATCCATAAGCCGAAATACCTATGAAAGAGGAAAGGCAGCTGTGGATAACAAATGCCAGATGAGCAAGAGCTTTCTGTTCTCAGTCTAGCACAACAGCCAGAGGATTCAGTGAGTATTTTGCTAGAAAATAATCAAGACTGTACTGAGTGGCTGTACCTCCATCAAGCTTGAGAAGACCCCTGCAGCAAAGGACAAATGGACAATACAGGGCGTGAGAATAAATAAATCCTCTTTTTCTCACCAGGACCATATTCAGCCACCCATCAGCAGCAGATGACATCTGTACACTGCATCCATAGGCATTTTCTCCCTTCTGCATTTTCGAGTACTTGTATTTGTTGTAAAATACGTCTTCTGATGATACTGCACACTCCATGGACATTACAGTAAAAAGCCTCAATGATCATTTTTTGAGACTCTAATTCTTTCAAGAAAACACTTATTTTGGGTGCATTTGGTCCCGTGTGCCCAAATCCCTAGTTGTAACTGGGCAAAAATTAAGCTGGGAGAGACACCTAGATTTTCTCTTAATGGTTAAACTATCCTTTAATTAGAAAAGGTCAGACATGATAGCAGAGACCTGGCACAGTCTTTGTGGTGGTGTTGGCGGCACATTTCCAACTTGGGACACTGGTGAACGGGGACAGCACACGTCCAGGTTGGGCCAAGCTGATTCACACTGCTCTCTGTCCGACTCCTTTTGTAAGCACTGAGTGCGTGCCTAACGGGCAGATGGGTCCATCTGCAGTAACGGCAAGGAGACTCTTAATCACACACCGTACGCTCACCATGCAGAGACCCCTCCTGTTGCTGGGGTCTCTCATTCCTCACTTAGATTTGTCCTGATCACTTCTTGAGGACGTAACGGCAGACAAGGCGTGGACTGCAGAGCCTTCATTACTAATGGTGATGCATAACACAGGAAGGATGCGCAGGTCTGAAGTCGATTTTGGCAGGCAGCAGTTAGAAAAGCTCGGATGCAATTTCAGCCTTATTCAGATCAATGGGAATGCTGCCACTGATGTCAGTCAGTGGGACGAAGACTTTGCTCCACATGTGTGCCTGTAATCTGAGAACATGTATTCTGCAAGTCCTGGAGACTCGGTGAAAATGGGACCCCACAGAGTTCATCTTAGATTCATTGTTTGAAATAAAACTACGTGGATGCTTTGTGCCCTTTTTCGTTATCTGTAAAACAAGTATGATAATGCTTTGAGTGCTAAACAATACAACATGTGTAGGAAGACAAAATATCTTTTATTAGGCCAACTGAAATAGTTGGGGAAAAACAGACTTTCAGGCTTGTCTGAAATTCTTTGAGATGCTCTGATGAAAGGTGTTCAAGCCTGTGCAAGGCATCATTAAATTACATTCTTCCTCTCTCTGGAAGTCATTTAGTGATATTTCAAAGGAAAGATGCTGCACAGAAATAACTGATTTCTATTGCAAGTCCTGTCTGGAGCGAAGTATCTTCCTTCTTCTCTATGAACTCATCTAAAGAAAAATATGTTTTACATTAACATGTTCAGAATAATTTTGCGGTATAATGTATAGCCCTGTGAGATGTTCCGTGTTAAAGGTAACTCACAAGATCCTTCAGCATATTTCAGTACACACAAACAAAGTGTCTGGCTTTCTGTCTAATGCAATACGGAAATTGTGAAGATATCACTGTGAACAAGCTAGACAGCACGGAAGCTCTGTGAAAATGGAAACTGGGGAAAAAAAAAAGTCAGATATCATTTAAACACCACATTACCCTTGTAAACACTGAATAACAAGGCCCCAGATTTTTGCTACTCAGTGCGGGCATCATGTCTTTGAAAGCTGTGAACCAGTTAGCGTCCATAAAAGAGCGACAGAACAAGCAAACGCTTAACCGCCTCCTTTCCCTGACATACTAGAAAGGACAGGACAAACTGGGAGTGCTCACTTGAAGTCAGCCAGGGGTGACAGACTAACAGCGTTATGGCGTTGCGTGCAGCAAGGTCTATCCGTGCCATCCCGGAGTTGGTGGGCCACCGGCAGCCATGGAGGAGTAGGTGAGGGAAGGTTTAACAGGACTTAAATCCCACTAGTATCACTTTACTAGTACTTTAGTCAAGAAGTCAAGACACAGATGATGACAAGAACAGAGAAAACTGCAATGAGAATCTTTAAATATGCAATAAGTAGTTGCAAAAAGGATGAAGTAAACTGGGGTTTGTGTCTATTAGGACAAGCAGTAGGGATAAACTGCAGAAAAGGAAGTTTAAACTAGACAACTGTCCAGGATTAAGGAAAATTAAGCATTGGTATAGACTTCCTGGAGAAATGGTGAAACTTTCATCACTAGAACGTGTCAAAAATGGCTTACATAAACATCATCAAAAGTTTCACTGCTGGTGATCATCCACTGAAGCAGAGAATAGACTTAGAGATTCATCTGAGAAAGGTTACGATGCGTGACCAGGTTTTCCTGGATGTATTCTCCTTTTTCTTCCTGAAAGAAGTTGTTGTTCTGAGTGTGAGATTTTGAGATGCATTCCTCTGAAAATATTTGTCTAAGACTGGAGAGGCCATTTATCTTCTGAAGCGCATGCTGCTCTCTGCTGATCACAGATGCAGTCACAGATGACTGGCTTGGAGTGGACACCTACTTACTGAATCCCTGAAGTCAAACGAGACAATTACCATCCTTAATGACAAATTGTGCCCTTTCTAATATAGTCCTAGATAGAACACTCAAATCTCCATTATTCATTCCAACTATAATTATTTGCTGTGCACATATGAGGTGGCACCCATAACACATAATCATAACGTTATTTATTGTTCTGTATTAGTAATTTTATCACATTAAACTTAGACGCCATATGGTGTGACGAAGAATGTACTGAAGGTTTCCTGTGCAGTGGATAGAAAGCTTCTAGACAACAACTAATATCATCTATTCCAGTTTTGCATTCTATTCCTACTGAGAATATCACTGATGTGTATGGTATCTCTGGAAGGAAAAGTTTATTTCTAGGTCTAAAGCCAGCCAAAGCTCTGCTGAGCTGCAGGTAGAGCTGCTAACTAGGAGTATAAGAATCTTTCAGCAGAATGTGTGAAACACTAAGGTGCTTCTGATGTATGTTATTAACCACTTCTCTTTTCAAAGTCTGCATACAATTAATCTATGTACCCAGCTACCCTGTATGAACCTATGTGTTTATGCTGTACTCATCCCACCACAGGACTAAAACTGGATACTTAAGACATGTCTACACTATGTCCTACACTGAGGTCAAGGGAAAAAGCCTGAGCACCCAATGGTCCCCTCTGCTCATTAACTCTTTCTATGGAGACCCGTTTAGGTCTACCTCACGCACAGAAGGCACGGATCTTGAGTATTTCACTCTTAGGATTCCCCCTGAATGGTAGTAGGGCCAGGAACATTACATTTGTCTCCTTCAGACCCATGCTATCTTTCACCACTATTTCCTGCAGGCTCTTGAAAGTGCAGAGGAGGGACATCACAAAGTGCGTGTATGAGATCCAGGCTGTGTGACACGGACAGAGCAGTTTGTAGTAGCCTTAGCAGCATCAGTGTGAGTCAACATGCACTGCTGAGCCTTGGGATGGAAAACTGCTCTCTCTCTTGAGTGGATACACACTTCGGACCCACTTGCAAATAACAGCACAGGGAGTCTGCCCATATCTGCCAGCACTGCACTTAACAGTGGTGCTGGAGGCTGCTTTCAGAAAGCAAAGAGGTCCCAAAGACTGTCTCAGTAGGAGAGTGATTTTTTGGTATCTCAGCAAAAGAGAAACCCAGAAAAACGTAACATGTATTTCTCCACTGTATAAGGATGTGGAGAATTAAGGTTCTGCACTGGTTTTGGCTGGGACAGAGTTAATTTTCTTCACAATAGCTGGTATGGGGCTATGTTTTGGATCTGCGCTGAAAACAGAGCACAGGGATGTTTTAACTACTCTGAGCAGTGCTTACATAGAGACAAGGCCTTTTCTGCCTCTCACCCCACCCCGCCAGCGAGGAGGCTGCGAGGGGGAACAGGAATCTGGGAGTGGACACAGCTGGGATAGCTGACCCCAAATGACTCAAGGGATCTTCCATATCATATGGTGTCATACTCAGCAGATAAAGCTGGAGGAAGGAGAAGATGGGAGGATGTCTGGAGTGATGGTGTTTGCCTTCCCCCGTAACCATTAGGTGTGATGCAGCCCTGGTGTCCTTGAGATGGCTGAACACCTGCCTGCCCATGGGAAGTGGGGAATGAATCCCTCTGTTTGCTTTCCTTCCATGTGCAGCTTTTGCTTTACCTATTCAACTGTCTTTATCTTTTAACTTTTTATCTTTTAACTTTTCTCACTTTTACTCTCCTGATTCTCTCCCCCATCTCAATAGGTGAGGAGTGAGAGAGCGGCTGCGTGGGGCAGAGCTGACAGCTGGGGTTAAACCACAGCAGGCTCATTGTGTAAGTTCATTACATTTAAAAATGCATTGAGCATGAAATGAAACACACTTCTTTTTTTTTTCCTAAGGTTATATGAAAAATAATTTGAATGAGGAAATGCACGAGAAGACAACAGCCTGTATAGGTTTAGCTCCAGCTTAGCATATAGAAGTGTAGTTTCAGTTATGCTTCCTTGTGGATTTTAACTTCTTCCTTACTCGATTCTTTAGGAATGGTTTCATTCTTACTTTCATGGAGAAAGATCACTAAAAGATGAGTACTTCATCTAAATGAAACAATTAGCCAGGTTCAGCTATGGAAGGTCACAGATACACACAATTAAACAATCTCTTCACAGGTTACTAAGAAGCCTACCCGACAACTGCTGAACTTGAAATAGAAGCATGAGATGCCATGTAAAAATTAATAACTATTCAAAACTATTAACAGTTCTCTCACCACACTGGCTTTGTGGCCAGCATTCCTAATACAAACTTGTTTTAAAAGAATACTGTTGTAAAACAGGACAGTTAGTTCTGTAACAACATAAAATATCTGAGCTGCCAGAGACTGTAAGTGTGCTGCTGGTGGTCACTAGTGACATCAAATCCCTCTGAACTGCAATGGCTTTTAACGATAAGAAAACGAGTCTTAGTCTATCACGGGTGCAGCTGACTGTGAGTGGTTTTAGAGGTTAATACACAAGGCAGCTGAACCTGGCTTCCTGCAGTCTGCATTTAAAAAAAGGAGGAGCCGTGTAGCCTGTGGGTGGGATTCAGCTGGCCAAATAGAGACAGTGCCTGTCTAATACCAATATCTCATACAGTTCATATGAAGCACCACCTCAAAGGACAGATTTTTACAAAGATTTTGAAAAGAATCTAAGGCAATCAGCTCATGTGCAGATGTCTGCACTGTAAGCCATTCAAGTCAGGTAAATTGCAGGCACCATGTCTGTTGAAACATTAGCACCTCTTGGTAGGGAACTTCTTGAGCTACTCAAACTTGACTGCATTTTCTCTATAGTAGGGCAACACTACGCTTTTAGGCTTCTTTATAAAGTGTAGCATACCTTTCCATGCTACAGTGGCAAATCCTGTAAGTTATTTTGTTTAAATCATGACCATTTTTACATGGATAACAGAGATCCAATGCTAGATTATCTCTTTCTTACAGTCACACAAATTGTAACAAACCTCCGTGGTATCTGTGAAATTGGGATGATACAAGCATCATGTACTTGAACAGAACAATGCTTAACATACAAGACTCAATCTCCTTAACTTACATCCTGAATTTGAATGTATCTTTCTCTTGGTGGCACAGCAGGCAAACTGATCCCCCAGTTCATTTCTGTTTCTCATTTCTGTTTCTTGACAAAGCTCATCACTTGCTCAGGGATGCAGGTTTAACTGCTTACAAGGTCATGTGATTAACCAGATGCCACATTATCAAGGTTAAAAGTAACACCTTCTTTCCCCTGGCTCCTTTTAACCCAGATGATTCACCAACCTATCTGACAGTGTCACATCAACAGCTGTACTAGCACAAGCAACAGCGATACTCAAAATCAGGGAGCAAGAGCAAGTGTTGAGGGGTGGAGATCAGTTAAGTCAGTTTTGTTGCCAAGGAAAAGATGCAAAGAATAGCTCAGAACAGCATTCAAAGTTGAAGAGGCTCCTCCAGATGATAATTCAGAGCAGAAGCCTAACTAAGATAGTCTGAATTGCTCTCTGGAGGAGCCTCTCTCGCTCCTTCAGCTATGCAAGGCATCTAGGGAGGAAAGACTCCTAATTTAGGCATCCAAGTTAGAGGTTCAAACGTGGGCAGTGAATATTCCCCCCTGGGAATGTGACTGGGATGTTATAATATTTTAAAATAAGTTTAACCAAAGCTGTGATACCAAAGTCTGTTCTTTTATCAGATGCTGTTCTCTATGCCACTGACCCTCTACTGACACAATCATGTTTCTCATTAATTAGACAAATGAACAACATTAACAAAACACGCATCACCCAAACAGTCCACACTGTGAAGTTAAAAAAAGAATCCGAATTTTACTCTCAAAATATAAACCAGATTAAGTTGTTCACATGGAAACCACTGCATGTTCTCCATTAGGGGATCAGAAAGGGAAAAGAGATTCTTCACAATGTCCTCCAGCATATATTATTTAACTTGCCTGCTCTCCTTAAACATCTTTTTTTTTTTTTTTTAAGTTTTCAATTAGGAACTTTAGCTAAATGTAATCTGTAATTACATCTTGCCACTTGCTACATTGCTCCTACCTACTCAGAACTTCTTACACTTTCAGTGATGGGGGTTTAAGATGTTCTCAATAAATGACTGAAGTTGTTCTTCCAGTGCAGATGCAGGGTCTCCAGAGTGCTCACCTCCTGCCCAGCTGAATCTCGATACTTAGGCACACAATAGAACACAAACTTCCAGTGCCACCTTAACCTTCACCATCTTAACTCCATCTTAACCAGATTCATTGCTGTTGATCACAGCACTGTTGAAGGGACCATTTGAGGATTACTGATAGTTAAAGAATGCTCTTTAAATGTAGTTATCTTCTGTTTTAGATTAATGTGTTTACAGGAGTGGATGGTTAAAAGCTAATTCATCTTTTAGTATCTTGTAGCGCAGAAGTGGAACTAACATGCCTAATAAACCAAAATCACAGGGCCAACCATTAGCATGTATCAGCCTGGGTTCATTTATTCGAGTGGTCTGGGCACCTAAACAGTGTGTGCAAAAAGCTGCTCTAACAATGCAACAATTAGGTGGCCCTTCTCTCACCTACCTTTACCCACCTACAGTGCAAACATTTATTTTTATGCTGATCAGCTAGGGCTGCTGTAAACACTGCAAAAAAATTAATGCATTCAGGGCACAGTCCACCTTGGTCAAAGTGGGAATTGTATGCCCAAAGTGCCTACCTCTCTCTCTCTCTCTCTCTCTTAGAGGAAAGCTAACTCAGAGGCAAAGTTCTACAAGACAGATGTCTACATTTGACTGGATAAACACAAACAGCTGTGCCTATTCCTATTCTCACTTTCTGGATTAACTGAAATCCCATTTGAAATTTAACTGCTTTCCCTTGACCTGTTCTCTGGTAACAATTCACAGCGTTTTGAGGTGTACCTTGTGTGAAAGATGTTGACTAAATCATTCTGTGTTGCCACTCCATCACAATTTCTCAAGGTTCTGACTCTGATGTTCTTTCCTAGGAGAGAAACTGGTGGATGTGTCATACTGATAAATATCATACCATAAAAATAACATGCAAAAGAACAATTACTGTGTGTGTGAAAACTAACAGTGTGTGCCTACTGATGCCTTTACTGAGTTGTGCATAACTTCCCTTGGCAGGTTAACGTCCGTGAATACGTCACGCATACCTTCTTTTCCCTGTTACTTCCCTATTGTTTTTCACCTTCCCTTATTACAGCATTTCTAAATGTAGCCTGTAACACCTTAGGAAAAGAGTTATGTTTGCATGTGAACATTAAAGATTACTATGAAGGCACAATAATTGCTGTAGTTTAGTCAAATATAATTGCAAGGGGAAGTGAAGACCAAAGCAAAGGGAGTGAAGACCAAAGCAAAGGGCAGTTCGTAATTCACAGACATCTTGTATGTTTTCAACCTTCTCCTGCAGAACTTTGTGTGTGGGAGGAGGTTAAAAATGAAGCTTTCTGCTACTTCGTGCTAAAAGCCCATGCCAGCCATCTGAGTTAGGCACAGTCTATGGGATTTACGTAATGATAACCAAATCAATTCAGAAACCAGTTTTGTTAATCTGACACAGACCCTAAGAGTGGAGAGCTTTAAACCTATCTGATGGTGTCTGCAATTACTCTAGCTGAAGAGACACTTCTGAAGCAAATTAAATGTTCACGGCAAAAGAGTTGCATTAATTTATATCTGCTTCTGATTGAACTGACTAGAGTAAATCAGAGAGAGAGGGCACACAGTCAGCTCTGCTGGCAGATTTGCAGAGCGCTGGAAAGGGGCATGATAAGTCTCTGGGGTCTGGCTGTGAGTAATGCTGTCGTCCAACTACACAGCCAAAGCTTGCCTAACCACAGCCGCTGACACTCACCACCATCACGTCTTACCCAGAACCGCTAAGTTTATGGCCTCTACCAAAAAAAAATCCAAAATATGTACGCTGTGAGAATATACTCAAAGTAGAACAACTTTCAGTGGCTTTAAGGTGTCAGTCCCCCTCCCAGCAACGTCTTACATTCTCTTTGACAGATTGCTGCCTCACAGCAGAGTCAGTAGACTGAAACACATGCGCTAATCCCAGCCACTTCAGTACAAGGTCCAGCAAATTTGATTCAACTGCTGTTACCAGTTGACTTTAGTATCATACTTTGTATTAAAATAGATTAGAAATGTCAATGTTTTCCAATCCAGGGACTGTTGTGGAGGCAGGAATCTTTAGTAGAGAGGCAGAATGGATGGTCAGGGAAGCTCTGGTTTTTTTGCATCGCTCCAGCCAGATGTGCTGGAGTTTGTCTGACTGTAGCAACAGGAAAGGCTATGAAACGTCACGCTCATGGCTACCATTCTTTTGCCTTTATTAACAAGTTTATTAACTTCTGATTGGCTGAACTAGATGACCTCCTGACGTCCTTTCCAACTTGAATTATCCCATGATCCTTCTACATACCTAGCGTGCAAGGCTAGGAACCTGGAGGTATGTTTCTCTTCCTGCTGACTCAAGTCACTTAGCAGACCTTGGCAAACCATATAGACCAATGCTTACCAAACTTTCTTTCTGAGGGCTGCAAGAAGAGTGGCACTGGTACTGCTCTGGTGCTGGGTAATGACTTTTCAAAGTGAGGTCAGCAGTAGTACAGGTACCCTCTGCCACTAGGAAGCAGCCCCACTCGACTCAAGCATTACTAGGACAAGGGTATGGGGACAAAAAAAAAATCCCAACCCAAATATAGAGACTATGATGAAGTAACCAACCTTCTGTGTGTCATGGTTTCCCAGCTGGGGGACACGATCCTCAGGCAAAGCAGTTAATGTGTTACCCAATGTAATAAGAGGTATATAGTCTCATGGGAAGGGATATTATGGCAGTGCTGGGAGCAGGGTGCTTATGATCTGCTCTCCCTAAGAAGCCTTGCGCTCTGTAAGGTCTGCACAGCATCTATGCTTTTGGGTAGGAACTGATGTCACGGGCAGGCAAGTTGGAAGAAATCTGGAAAAAAGGGGAAGGCAGAGCTGCAGCTGTTATGAATTCATCATGATTCTGGCCCCAGTTCTAAAATACTCACAAAGGCATAAGAATCTCCACATGACTCTGAGGGAAGCGAGATCTATAGATATACGGGTGACACATTCACACATGCTGTATTGTTTAAGAGGCATACTGAGCTTTTAGTTTCAATCCCTGCTCTTTCACTTGGGCCATTTAACATTGAGAACCTGATTGTGGGATACAAGGTTGTGCTGCTACCTTAAGGTAACTACAAATGGCATTTTGCGGAGAAATCACGTGTCATTATAGGGAGCAATCACAAGATTATCACCAGCGGGACACTCTTAGAGCTGTCACAAGGCAATTCCAGCATTAAGGACTCACTGCAGTGGAGCAGCTGCACACAGAAAGGCAGCTAGGATCTGATGGAATCTCAGTGGGCTGCTCCTGTCTCCTCATCTCAGCTGCCTTCTTGCTCCTGCAGTGACTTACGATCCAGCTGTATACTGGTAATTTTTTGGAGACGCGTTAACTGGCTTTCTACCAGATCAGATCTCAAGCTCGCCTTGCCAGATGGCAAAATAAGCATTATTGTGCGTAAATAACAAACATGATCAGAGAGGAAGGTAGGGTTGTCCCTTTTGGTGGCAATACAGGCATAGGCTTGCTTTCCTTAACTGTGAAACAGCACCTTTGGAGCTTTATCATCGCCTCGCTCTCCTTGCAGGGACCAGGCTACTCATACTAACTGTGAGTAGCGCTGTCCTGTCACGCTGTCCATGATCACCAGGCATCGCTTTGGTCCAAGGCACTGGCAAATCCCCAATTTATTCCTTTACTGTTACACAAAAGCAATGAAACCCGCTAGCAAAGATGGTGTCAAGTCCCCTTCTGCGTGCCCATGCAGGACAAACGACGTTTTCCCTTTCCTAGCCGCTCCCTCGGCTGAAGTGGAAGCAGATGAGGCTGGCAATCTGAGCGTGTTCGTCCACTAGAACCTCAGCACTGCAGCCGCAGGGGACACGGCCGCGGCCCGGCAGCCAGCGGGCACGGCGTGGCGTTTCCCTCCTCCTCCCTCGCCAGGGACTGCGACGCTTCAGCTCCTGCTCCCGCCCTGGCGAGCACAAGAGGGGAGGCTCTCTGCCCGCTTTCAGCGACGTCCCGGGGGGCTGCCACAACGCAGGGCGGGCCGCGGCCATCCCCGAGGACGCAGCGGCATCTCCCTTTGTTTTAACCCCGCCGGGGGAAGCCCTCCCTTTCCCCCCCTGCCAGGACAAGGGCAAGAGCGAGGCCGCTCTCCCAGCCGGCCCGGCCCTGCCCGCCCGCGGGGCTGCCTCCCGGCGGGGGCGGGGTAGCGGGATGCCGCCGGCCCCTCCCTCCCTCC
>WBNH01002881.1:238480-303729 GCA_013401255.1 Urocolius indicus
GGGGGCAGGAGCAGGAACGGGGCAGGAACAGGGGCAGGAGCAGGAACAGGAGCAGGGGCAGGAACAGCAGGGGGAGGAGCAGGAACAGGGGCAGGGACAGGAGGAGGAGCAGGGGCAGGGGCAGGAGCAAGGGCAGGAACAGCAGGGGCAGGAACAGCAGGAGCAGGAGCAAGGGCAGGAGCAGGGGCGAGACGTGCCTGCCCGGGAGGGTGATGCGGCGGGCAGGGCTGGGCGGCTGCGCAACGGGCGCATGCGGGGCTGCGGGTGTACGAGGGAAAGGCGGGTGGGTGGGTGAATGTGCGTTGGGGCAAGGATGGGTTGGATGGCGTCTGGATGCAAGCGAAGGAGGCTCCTCGAGGCTGAGGAAAGAAAGACTACAAGGAGAGGGGCATATGGGAATAGAGATCTGCTGGAGGAGGAGCAGCCGAGCAGATGAAGGGGAAGGGCTATGCTGAAGGCAGAGGAGATCGGAGGCCGGGTAAAGGGATACGGAGGAGGCAACGGTACAGGAGAGCCAGGAGCCAGTGATCCTGGGAAGTTTCCCCAGCCAGTTTACTTTGTTGTTTGCAGTTTCAGGCGCCCTACCACACTTCGGCTCTATTGTGCTTATTGCACGAGGTGATGTTCACGTGAGCAGACACGGTGTTTAAAAATAATTTTGCCTCATTTCTGTTGTGCCCACGTTCCTGTCATGACGTCAGTATTGGCATTTGTCTCTTTTTCTTCTCCATCTCTTCTGATGACAGTGCTATCCTTTATCTTGTACTCTGCAACAGGCATGGGGTGTGGGGGGAAGTGAATAAAATTACAGTTCCTGTTCCATATCGTATTTAAAATGCACATATTTATGATTGGTATATTAGAGGGAGTTACTTTTTCCGCCCTAAAATCTGTATCTTAAAAGCATCAGTGCATTAGTACTCCCTGTATATGAATATTAAGCGTCTATTCCTAATATAGTTTCAGATCTCACAGAGATGAGTTTCTTTCCAATGAATATTTGATTTTTATTCCAGTTGAAAGTTTTGGGGTGGTTTCTTTCTTTTTTTTTTTTTTCTTTCCCCTCACCCCTATGTCACAGATATCCAAGGCAGGCTTAGGCTTCTTGCAGCTCCAGGTACTTAGCAGACTGCAGAAGCAAACACTGCAGCTGCAGCATGCTTCCAGGGTGCTTTGCTCCCAAAGACTCGGGCTTTTGATCGAGTAGTGGAGAAGAATGGATCCCGCCCTGAGCTAATCACAATTACAAGACAGACTAGTAAATGGAAGATAAGGAAACAACAATAGGGCTTTATCTGGTTTTCAGTATAACTAATTACCAAAAAAAATCCCCATCTGATTCTGTGGAAGAGCTGAAAAATCTGAAGACTTGATGTCTGTAGCGCTAACAGCAATATGCACATAAATGTGTATTTTAAAGGGTATATACTGTTCTTTAGAACTATTTTAAAAAGCAAAATTCCAATTTCAAAATACACATTCAGAGTTCTGAACAACCAGTTGTTTGCAATTCGGGGGGGGGCGGAATTCAAAAGGTGGAAAAGTATTCAAGGCCTAAATTCTGACCTTATGAGTCAGGGTTATAAACACGTGTGCGAGTCCATTAAACCTGCAATTATTCATGGAAAGTTTATCTGGGTTGCAGATTGGCTGCGCCAGGAATGTAGCAGCACCAGAACTGAATCTTTGTGGAGCTGCCTATGGTCTGGCAGGGCTCATGAGCTGCAGCGCCGTGGGAACATGGCTATGCTGTATCCATGGCCAGATGCACAAGCAGTGTAACTGCCTTGCTTGGCACAGAGCCCGACCTAATAAACACTTTGAACCCAAGCTGGTTCTGCACAGACCCATCTTGAGAGGCTCTTGTGGCATGTTTGCTCTACCAGAAGTGCAGAGTACACCTGATGTGCAGAGAAGCCAGTGGCTCCACAAAGGGCTAGAGGCATTACTGATTTGGGCCAAATTCCTCTTTGTTTAAGCTCCAGATAGGCCCTGCAGAATCAGGTGTCTGAGCCCTGCATCCTGCCAGAAGATAGATTGATCACCTCACGGCTGCTGCCTCCTGAACAGTGGCTTGGGTTTGGTGTGGTACAAAAGCCAGAAGCCCCGGAGAGCATGCTGGAGAGAAGAGAGATGCATGGAGCCAGCCTGCATCCAGCAAGGCAATGATGGAGAGGAAGTTAGCAAGGCTCTCCCTGTGTGAACTAAGTGTGCATGAAATTACATGCCCAAGAGTGCCCAACAGTGTTTGTGTTACCTGTTTTTATTTCTGATTGCCATCCTAGCTGATGAACACCTCGCTACCCTGAATAACGGCCACGTGACCGCATGGGGATGCTTGAAGCAAGTACACAAGGTGCTCTGCAGAAGGATGCATTTTGCAGTCAGTTTTAAAAATCCCACAGTCATCTCTGATTCTCGTCTTTCTAATTCTTCAGAAAATTGTAGTTCAAAAGCTTTGCAAGTGGCCATTTCATTCTGCAGGGTGCTTTCAGTCCGGTGCAGTAGTGTATTATCTCTAACTAAACCACTGCCCAATTGCTAAGGGGGTTCTTACACATTCGTGTTTACTGTTAACTTGTGGTGGTGAATGTCTTTACTTCATTTGAAGATTTTTTTTTTTTCACTTGCATTTATAGTAACATTGTGTTTCAAGTTGGCTCTCAGAAGATTGCACACAAAACCAGTTCGAGGCGTGTGTGCATGTTTCTTCTCCATCCCACTTCCATACACGTTTCCCCATTTGCTCCGCATCTGCTATTTTGAAACGGCTTCAGCACAAAAAATACCCAAAACCCAATTAACAGAAAGCAGTTAACTGAATTGAAAGATCCCCGAGTGCTGGGTTCCTGGACCACGGGGGGTGGGTGTGTGCATGTTTTATCTGGTGTGCGTACTGCTTTGAAGTGACATGTCAAAAGGGGAGTGAACAATCCAATGACACTACCTGCTGCACCCCCCGCTGCGGCTGCTGCGGCTGTAGCCATTCTTGTCACTGCTGATGCATTAAGGCAAAAGGAAAACAAGAACACTGGTGTAGCACACGTGTCGGCTTTGATTCAAGAAGTCCTTTAAATGTAGTTTAAATCCAAATCTGCTGGAACTGAGCCACGTTCTTATTTATATATTTTTAACAAGAGTTGTGATCCCGTGAGGTAATGATTGTTAGCTTCCACACCAGTCCCTGGGACCACAGCTGCAAGTTTAAACAAAGCCAAGTTAACAGGGAAAGATAGATTTGGCTGTGGAACTTGGCAGGCCTTTTGTTTGTTTGTGTTTTATCTGACAGTGATCAGTTAAAATGCTGTTTTTGTCATGCAAACGTAATGCCTGATAATTGTCTGCAGCATCAGTGATTGCTTCTGAACAGGGACGGTTAATTATTAGAAACGAAGACCAGTTGTTCTGCACCCAAGTCCAAAATAAAAGGGATAATCTTTCTAATAAAGCAGGCGAGACTTATTTAGGTTTTGTGGTTTTTTTTAATAATAGCACTTTTAATAACTTATTCTTAAAAATCAAATAAAATATGTCAAGCACATGAAAAATAAACACAATCTGTATTTCGGTCAGAAATAGACTTCTGTAGGCTTCTAGTGGGGATCGCATATCGTGCAGGGAAAAAAATGCCTTTTTTTTCTCTCTCTGATAATGTTCCAGTTAAGTGTTGCAGTTTTATGCTTTTCCAAGTAAGATATTTGTCAGATTGTTATGCGTCTCTATTTTAACGGGTTTTATCTTTGAAGAGAAAAGGGAAAATAGAATCGTTGTACTATTTTAAGTGAAAACATAATTGAGGGAGAGTATGCTGTTCGAAACTGGTCAAAGCTGGCTAACAAAAACAATATGGCCTCAAAGTAAGAAGGGCAGGTTTAGATTAATAGTGAGGAAAAGCTTCTAAGCAGTAAGAAGAATTTGAGAAAGGAGCCACTTCAGTTCCTTGCTTAGACTCTGGTAATAGAAGTGGGTGGACACGAGCAGTGGGTTAATCCAGAAATCAAAACCTCTCAACACTGGAATTCGCCTCTGCTCTTTGCTCTGTCGAGCAGCTGGCCTGCCCTGGGCTTGTGCAGTGGCAGAGGGCCGTCCTCGCTCTGTTCTGTAGAAGTGGAAAACATGTAGTCATAGCTCAGCACTGGATTTCAGAAGCTGGTGCCTAACACCACGGCTGTCTCTCTTGTGACCTTAGTCGGGTCTTACACTGCATTTTGAGGTGCCCGACATTGTGCTGCATGGCTGCTTTACAGAATATGAGAAACAGAATTAGTAACCAGTCTTCATCTGTGTATGTCCAGACCTTTCCAGATGTTCAGCTGTCCAGTCAGCAACACTGCACAGCTGCTGTGACGTTAGACCATATGTCCAGCAAGCTCAGAGAGCCGTGGAAGATTTTTAGACTGCTGGGGTAAAATTTTGGTCTGAGAAAGACCCATGTCCAGAAAAAAAAGACTATGTTATAGCTCCATCAGTGGAGAATTAATAACCGATTTGGAGAAAAGTCTGATCAATAGGCAGTAAATAAGGCTTGACGTGAGTATTGAAACAGTGAGAGTAAAGCAAAAATGAGTATCTGCTGATTTAATGAGTGACATCCATCCTGTGCAAGAGTCAAGTGCCCGTGGAGGAAATGGGATGCAGTTGTGTAACTGATTGTGTCAGAACACATAGGCTTTAATAAAAGAAACATGTAAAGACAGCAGATGCCTTCCATTTTGACATCTGCACGGCTGAATGTTCAATATCAGGAAAACCTCTGCCACAGACCCCATCTATAGGGGAGGGCACTTATTGTCTCTGGTAGCACCGCGGGGAGGTTAAGGGGGAGATGGGCTGAAGGGAGGCAGTCCTGCATTCCCACTGATATTAACACACAAGTTTAGAATCATGTGCTGACCAAGCTGTGCCCCTTTGCCCACCATTCACACAGTCACTGTTATCTGCTTGTGGCTATGTTTGCGTGTGTGTAATGCTTTAATGTTAGAGGCTGCCTTTTGGATCTTGCTCAATTACGCACTGCTTCAGTTCTGGGAGAAAAAAATCTCTCCTGACCTCAGATAGGGATCAGCTCAGCTTATGCTCCAAAGAATAGAGATTAATATCCCCTGTGACCTTTTAGCCTAGCTGCTGCAGGGTTTTTAACAAGTGGGCTTAAGACCCCATGTGTGGCAGCTATGCCGACATGAATGTCTGTAATGTCTCTTCTTGTCAATGATCCGTGAACTAAGGAATCTCCAAGGATATCTTGACATGCTGTGGAGCTGTTACGGTCTAGTGCAGGAAAGAACCACGCAATGATAGAATGAAAAGCTGGTGTCACAAGTAACGTGTAAGTTGTTCTAAATGGACCTGACAACAGTTGTCCCCGGCTGTGTATTTATTTAAAAGATGTGGCTGTGATATGGTAGGAAAATCCAATATTTAAACAACAAAAGCACTATTTATGACTTCTGTGTTTCTCATTCCTTGGATGTTTGCAATGTTGTATGAACTCTATAATATAATGTAGAACAGGTAATAAAAAACATGACATGGAAAAGTACACGACATGGAAAAACCCCCACCTAGTTCTAGCTACCTCTTCCTCCTGACCCCTGGCATTGAAGAGTGGGATTGTCTAGAAAACAGCCCAGGAAGGAATTCCTTCCTAAAAATAATTTCCCCCTGGTTTTGGACATATTTGTTTTGACTTGTTTTGGCTATTGTATGCTAATGCTACCAGTGATGATGTGTATAAAAGGTTTGTGGAGTCCCTCAGGGGTCGGTGCTGGGACCCGTAGTGTTCAATATATTCATTAACGATCTTGATGAGGGAACAGAGAGCGCTGCCAGCAAGTTTGCTGATGATACTAAACTGGAGGAAGTAGCTGACACATCAGAAGGCTGTGCTGTCATTCAACGAGACCTGGACAGGCTCGAGAGTTGGGGAGGGAGAAATCTAATTAAATTCAACAAGGGCAAGTGTAGAGTCTTGCATCTGGGAAAGAAGAACCCCATGTACCAGTACAGGTTGGGGAATGGACCCTTAGAGAGTAGTGTAGAGGAACGGACTTGGGAATCCTGGTGGGCAGCAGGATGAGCATGAGCCAGCAAGAAGGCCAATGGCATCCTGGGGTGTATTAGAAGGGCTGGGGGCAGTAGGATGAGAGAGGTTCTCCTCCCCCCTCTCCTCTGCCTTCAGGAGACCACATCTGGAGTAATGTGTCCAGCTGTGGGCCCCTCATTTCAAGAAGGACAGGGAGCTGCTGGAGACAGTTCAGCACAGGGCTGGAAAGATGACAAAGGGAATGGAGCATCTCCTTTATATTGAAAGGCTGAGAGAGTTGAGGCTCCTTAGCTTGGAGGAGAGTGAGGTTTCGCTCTTGAGTGTTCCACGTGGACTTTGAGCTCTTGCTTAAGCTTCAGTGTCACCAGCAGTCCCTCAAAATCTTGGTTACTGAAGGAAAGGGGAGACTCTCATTTGGTTTCCCTCTGACGTTTTAAGACTATATAAATTTTCTGCCTCCTGCATCCCAGTTCCCAGTGCTAAGCACTCCTCTGAAGGGAGCACACATTTGCGAGGCTGCTCTGCCTTGCCTCCTGTGGGTTGGCCCAGCTCCTACTGGAGATGAAGAAGTTGGCTTCTCTGGTGAGCGGGACTCTCCTGTGGGATTGGGGGGAGCTGGATGTGTCAGCCCTCTAAGGCACAACGGTGTTAAACATACACTTGCAGGGTGGGAACTAGCTGTAATAAACAGATAGAAGAGACTGCTAAAGTAAGAAGCAATAGTAACAAGCAATTGAACAAGAGAAAATGGCCTCAAGTTGCGCCAGGAGAGGTTCAGGTTGGATATGAGGAGGAATTTCTAAGGATTATCAGGCATTGGCTGCCCAGGGAGGTGCTGGAGCCACTGTCCCTGAAGGTGTTTAAGCGACTGCTGCATGTTGCACTTAGGGAAATGGTCTAGTGGTTGATGGGGCTAGAAACAGGTTGGACTCGATGATCTTAAAGGTCTCTTCCAGCTGAAACAATTCTGTGATTCTAAGAGGTGGCAGAGCAGACCAGGTGTGCAGCTGCGGGCAGTGATGAGGACTATCAGTTTGTTACCTTGAGAGACTGTGTGTTTGCTATAGGCAGCATTGAAGGAGATTAGAATGAAGGTCATGTGGATTTAGTGGTGGATGTGACAGTGCTGTGTTAATAGCTAGGACTCCATGATCTTAATGGTCTTTTCCAACCTAAATGATTCTATCGTTCTATGATACATGTTTAACTTATTGTTGGAGGTTTGAATTTTGTTGAGCATGCGGGAATACAAAGGCACAAGATACATCCTCTTTAATGCTGTCTTGATCTTGTCTTGTCTGTTCTATAAAAACTACAAATGTTTTTATAACCCATTAGGCTGTAAAAGGTTGTTTCTCCCTGTTCTGGCTTCTCTCTGCTACCACCTGCTCCTACTGCATGTACTCCCGTATCACGGGCTGTTTTCAGCTGTGCAGCCTGACCTGAGTGCTATGCTGGGCCCCATGCCCAGCTCTCTCCCTGTCTGTCTGGATCTCACCTGCCTTCTTTCTTCTCCACCACCTTGGTCTTGCCAAACCCTCGATGCAGTGAGCAGATGATCCTCCCAACCCAGCCTCCTCCCCCTTAGTCAATGCAACTCTCTGCATTGTGTAGCTGGGGATCAAAATGTTTTAATTTCCAGAGGTTTATATCTGAGTTAATGTCAGGAGCCCCACCTGTCCTGAGTCAGAGGACAAGGGAAAGGAACTGTTGCTCTTTTTGTGTGGTAAGGACCTAGATCTTGGATCATGTGGGATTGAGATAAAGGTCAGACACTGTTTCAGTCTCAAACCTTAAAGACAAACCTATCTGTACAGTATAGCTTACGTTTTAATGTGGATTTAATAGAACTTTCTCAAATGATTATTGGGAAGAGTTGGATTATGTGTTTGCCTTAAAGTTGTGTTGTGATTTACTACTTGTATAGAAAAGTTAGGAAAATCTGTAAATCGCACATCATTTTGGGGACTAGGGGAAGGTTGTTACTTTAGCAATGTCTGTTTTAAGAAATATTAAATTTGGATAGCGAACCCTGCCATAAATCCCAAAATCACATGTTAAATTTAATGAAAAGATCCAAGTCAGCACGTGGATGTAGGAGTACTTGGAAAGAATATTTAAGTAGAATGAAGCTTTCAACTTTGTCTGTGGTAGAGCTATCATTCAACCATATTGTAATCTCATCAGGGTGAGAGCTTTTGAAAGTGCTAAGTGCAGACTTCCCTGATGCTGGTTGGCACATTTAGGCATGTATGTAATACAACCATATAAAAAGCAATTTAATGCCTCGTGTGATTTGTGATTCATGGGCTGGTGGCTGCTAATATATTGTGGTGATCTACAAATTAAAGTTTGTCTTGTTAGGTTCAGTGTGGGCAGGGCATTTAATTTTCTTGCATTAATTTAACAAGAGTGGAGCCAAAGTTGTAGTTTTTATCGCTATAAAAGAGTTACGATTCATGGTCTCAAACCTAAGGCTAGTAAACAGATAATCCAGAGCTAAATGGTTGAAAAAGACCCCAGGAAAAGGGGATTGAAAGACATCGTTTGACTATGAGAGGAAAAACAAAACTGAAGTGTCTCATCTGAATTACTCTACAGCATGTACAATTCATTTTTCTGATGATTATGTTCTCTTTTAGATTTCTGAGTGAAGATGAATTTAGCAGAGATTTGTGATAATGCCAAAAAAGGGAGAGAATATGCACTCCTTGGGAATTATGACTCTTCCATGGTGTATTACCAGGGTGTCATCCAGCAAATCCAGAGACATTGCCAGTCGATCAGAGATCCAGCAATTAAAGGCAAATGGCAACAGGTAAGGTGAAATAAGATTGCCTTTGTTCTGTTACTTGATATTTTGAAAACCCACTGTACTTCCCAGACCTTTTAAGATGTAGAAGGTGTATATTTCAGTTAAATTTACCACATTTCTTTTACAATAATTTGTTGATAGTTATGGGAAAATATTTTTTGTGTCATGTTCAAAAGGAATTCTTCTGTTCTAACTGGAGTGCTTTTTTATTGTTTTCACTTAGGGTGTCTGGCTAATGACTGGTCTCTGTGTGTGTGTGATTGCATACTTTGGAAAAAACTGTTGTGCTGAGAACTTCCTTTTCCTGTTTTAGCTTTTGACCGTCTAATGTCCAGTAAACTGAGACGCGAGTGGATGTGTTAGCATCGCTAGAATAGTTGTCTGAGTAGCATTTAACCATAATGCTACAATGTGTAAATTTGGATCAGGTTTCTAAAATTGCAAGTAAGAAGTTTTACACATATGCACCTCCCTGCTAAGCAGAGTGCTATTGAGGCTGAGGAAATAATCTGCATGTGAAATGTAAGAACCCTCATTTAGCTGTTTCAGTATTTAAGTCTTCCTTATGTTTTGAGGTCCCATTTTTCATTGTAAAAAATGTGTTCCATCACACAAAAAAACAATATTGTAGGATAGATATTTAAAGGTGTATTCCAGAATAAAGAATTTATGTTGCATAAATGTTATGTATTGAAAGAAGATCATAGCTTCCGTAAAGATACAGTTTTCTAGTAAGCGGTTGAAGAGATGATTTCAAGAAGAGTTTTGCTAAATATCAGAGTCACACAGAATAGTAGGGGTTGGAAGGGATCTCTAAAGATCACCTGGTCCAACCCCCCTGCTCAAGCGGGTTCATCTAGATCAGGTCACACAGCAACATGTCCAGGTTGGTTTGAAAACCTCCAGAGAAGGAGACTCCACACCCTCCCTGGACAGCCTGTGCCAGGGCTCCCTCACCCTTCTCGCAGTAAAGAAGTTTTTCCTTAAGTGTAACTTTTTGTGTTCCAGCTTTTGTCCATTACCCCTAGTCCTATCACTGGACACTACAGAAAAAAGTGTTGTCTCATCCTCCTGACAGACACTTTTGAAATCATGTCACTTAAAAACAGTAGCAGATTTTTCCTTTTTGTTGCAGCAGGTGCTTTGGTTATGATTTTGTGCTTGAAACATCTGACACCAACATGGAGTATTTTGTGTACTGATAGCTTACAACACTCTTAGCAATAATTCTGTAATGACAGTACTGCTCATAGGTGTTTCTCTTAGAGGTGTAGACGTCTGTTTTCTTACTTAGAGCTTCTCCGCAAAGCATGTGTAGGTACAAGCAGCAGGGACAGTGCCTAGCTTTCCTGGAGACATCATAAGCTGAATATTGTAAAGGAGATACTTGTAGTAAATACAAATATTTGTATTCAAGCTCTTTCTCACCCCAGGGCATGCTGATACGAAGTGTTCATGCACCATGCACGTCCTTAGTTCCTGCCAAACTTGTAACTGACACGAAGGTAGAAATGAGGCTTCCCTTGTTCTGCAGCTGCTTCACTGCGTTGCCTTTGCTTCCAGTGTTTAGTGTTTCCTCTGATGACATTGATTTCTCCATTACACTTTGAACAGCTCTTGTCTTGGGAAGATTACTTCAAGTCTCATGATGTTGTGTCTTGTTTGAACTGCTTGAGAGAATCCTGTGCACCATGGTGTGTGTGCTGTGCATTGGAGACAAGCCTCAAGTGCAAAAGGACCATTAACAGTTTTTCTGATTATTCCCTAGAGAAGGCAGCTAACTCCTTAGCAGAAGATCATAATTTCTTAGAAATGTATCTCTTTTTGGTAAAAACAGAATGGACCCTGACAGTGTCCCATAAATACTTTGGAGAACTGTCCCCAGAAGGATCATCAGCAGGTGGGGTTGCGTCTGTCACGCTGTGTGTTCGTGTTAATTCTGGAACTTCCCAAGGCAGCATGGCAGATGAGATTTGTCACAAGGTCTCTCTGCCATTACTGGTGCCAGCCTCGGCCCAGGGGTGAACACCAAGAAGCCTGATTTAAAAAAAAAAAAAAAAGAATATTTCATCTCCAGGCTGTTTGCCTTCTCATTCACTTATGGGACTACTCATAGCACTGACAACAACACAGCCCTGAGAGCAAACGATGCAGCCCTGGAACCCCTAGCTTTTCCATATCTATACCTGAATGGTTTGCTGAGACCTACAGAGATAGACCTGCTTTAATACCCACTCTTGATAAATAATTATTGTGGTTTCTCACTCTTTGATACAGAATAAGAGGGAGTCTGATGATCTGGGTGTTAGCACTGCTTTCCAGCTCCAACAGCAGCTACATCCAAACTGTCAGTCACATTCAGTAGCTGTCTGACAGACAGCCTGTTCTGCAAAAAATTAAACCAAAAGTTGGATCACAAGAAACACTCATTCACCAAATTAAAATAATATTTAGATATATATTTAGATCATTATCATGAAAGAGTTATGCCATACGTACTATGCAAGTTTAAAAAAATTCAGGTCTGCTTCACTTGGTACCAGTAAATTGCAAAATTAAAAGATTCCCATACCGATACGCCTCTCGCAAGTGGCATGAGAAGAAAAGCAGCCCTTAGGTCATGGTTAAGGGGATGAATGCAATTGATTTTTATCTGATGTTCTATCTCCTCTGGTGTATGGAACTAGCCTGTTCTTTAGGTTCTTCACTTTGTCCATTCTCTGAGGAATCTGAGGAGGATAATACTACTAGTACCCGTTTGAGGTGGAGTTTATCAATCCCTAGCAGACACAGGGTAGGTAGAGTTTTTACTATTGAGAGTCGTCCACAGTGTGAGTGTCCATGTAGCTAAGTGCTCAAAGGAGAAGACTGTTACTTAAACCACTTCTTCTCTGAGTTGTACTGCATGGACATTCACAACCTTGAATCTCCTGAAGGGTTCCCAAGACAGCAATACTGAAGGGACCTGGCAGTAGGAAGCATGTCCTTCCACTCTGTATGTTTGTGTGCCATGAACAGGGTCTTTGTCCTAGGGGTGCTTCTGAGGCAGTAAACTCAGTTTCAGGGGTTTGCATGCATGTTCCCTCTTAAAATAGGAATGTTTATGTGAGTAACATCTCAAAGAATAGTTACAGCAATGGCTCTGCAGCTGACCAGCTCATACCTTTTATGTGAACCATCCTTCTCTCTTCTTTACAGTGAGTGCTCCATCCTGAACAGGTACTTCAGGCGAGGGGAATCTGTTTTGTTGCCTTGGGTACTACATGGGATTTTTCCAGCATTTTATTGAGCAATGTAGAGCAGAGGGGAACCAGAAGTGGTTGGGATTTTGAGTCAGACTCCCAAACGCACTTGATCTACCTCTCTTTGCTTAGGTCTCATTGTTTTCAAATTTCTACAGCTTGGTTGGGACAGAATGATATTCTGTACAAGTATTTGGTGGCTTGTATTTCATGTCACGTGGTTGGACAGCTTCAGCTTTGCAACCGGGCACCCTGATTTCAAGGGTTCCTTGTGCTTGGTGCTGATAGATTGGAGAAGGAGGATAGTGAACATGTATCATCTGCTCCCTTGAGAACAACTGTCTGGCTCAGTTCCACTTGATTCTGGGACTTCAAAAATCAGTGCTGACTGGGAAAGATCGATTGTCTTATTAGTCTGGCATAACCCGCAGAACTTCAGAAGGGCAAAAGATGTATTGTAGGGGATCCACCAAAGCAGCAGTGTGACAATGTCAGAATTCCTCTAACTCTTCGGAAAAATCATTGTCACTGATTGTCTGATAACTAGCTCGGTTTGGGGTGACCTGCTCTTGAGACCTTTATTTGTTTTGCATCCAGGGAGTTCCCAGCTTGCTCTTGGATGACTGAGTGTAGCTCCATTCCTATCCTCCTATCTTTCTTTGTTGTGCTTTGAGGTTTGGCTGACATATAAGTGTGTTCATCCATGTAAATACAGACTGGGACAGGAAAGACTCAAAGTCAGCAGCAACTCATCTCTTGTGCTACTTAATAATGAAAGGTAGGTTTACTCTCATGACTGCTACTGTGAACCTTACTTGTGTTGACATTGCCCTTGTTTATTCTGTGAGAGTTTCTTGGCTGCTGCAGTCTTTTTACTAGACAGCTGGCTTGTAGGAAAGAGCTGCTTCAGTGACAGTTCAGCAGCTGCAGAATGACAGCAGAGCATGCCCCTGGGAGATAGTACTGGCTTACGACAAGGCCAGCGGCTGTCGAGCAAAACCTGCTGCATGTTGTAACCGTGTGTTCTGTGTTGCACCATATCTGAGAGCACAGGAGCCTCAGCCAAAGCTGAGGCAGAAGTTCAGCAATTCGCAGTGCTTGCAGCAGCCAGCAAGGCAGCCATACTGACCATGGTCACTGGAGCATGGGGTTAGCTGGTTAACATTCTTGCTTAAAGAATAAAGGATGAGTTTTATTTTCTTCTTTAAATTTTAAACACATTTCAGGTAGTCTGTGCTTATGTTATTTTTGCTTTATGCCTGATTTATTAACACTTTATAGGTGAGTAATTAAGGAATATGCTGCAGAAGAACAGCGATTACAGGAGCTATACTTTTGACTCCATGGGATCAAACTGGGTTACAGGGCATCTCTTTTGAGTATGGTTTAGGGAATTGTTATTTTCCCTTTTTAAAAATGGAACTTATTGAATAACTAACACTAATTGCAGGCAGTAATGTCAGGTTTAAGAAACACTTTTATAGAAACTTAGTTTTGTTACAACATGATATAATTTTAAAAAAAGCAAGCAACCAAAAACAAACACAAACCTCACATTATTTGTATTTACCAAGATACAAATACTCAGGTTTATTGCTATGGAAGTTGTGTAGAAGTACAAGCTCCAGCGTAGCAAATAAAAACTGGTGATGACAAAGGTGCAACAGTTGCCAGAGTCTGAAATACAGTGGAACTGTCTGAAATGGTTTTTGGAACTACCACTAAGATAAAGTGAACTCAACTCTTGGTCACTGTGTTTTGTGCTGATATGTTAGGATGTATGTTCTGCTTGGTTGCAGGAATGTCAAAACAAAGCTGTGAGGCCACTCTCTGGGCTGAAAGGCTTTTTAGTGGGCTTTTCTATAACCCACAATGCCCATGATGCTGCTTCTGTGTTGGAGGTGATGAGGCTGGTAAGGGTGCGTGGTGCACCACAGTGTTGCTCTGGGAAGCCGGCAGTTTTGCATGGTAGCTGAACCCAGTTAACATCCTGCTGGGCCCAGAGAGACCAAGCTCTTCCTCACTTATTCTTTCCTCCAGCTGCACCAGTTTCTTGCCCTCTGCACCCTGCACTCTGCCATTCTTTGTTCTGGGATTCACCTCATCACAGGGTAGTGAGTCAGTGCAGCTTGCTAGACCAGCAAAAGTGTCCTTTGTTTTCTTTTTATGTTTACATTTTCCTAGGCTAACTTTCTGCCATTTTACCAAGGCTGGGTTACTGCACTAAGATGCCAGGACTGAATCCAGAAGAGTAGTGCCAGAGTATGGGTGGGGCAGAAACTGAGGAGATGCAATATTTGGCTGTGATGAGCTGCTAACTCAGACCTCCTGAAACTGTTTCAACGTGAAAAACCTAAAAGCTTTCTGGAGCCTCCTGAGGGCTCTGACACTCGAGGGAAGGGTGGAACAGGGGGGCAGGCAAAGAGACTAGATGAATCCCAACCAGTGATTTTGATGCGTACAGCTTTCTGAGGCTGCATCACAGTAGCACTGGTCACTGCTCAGTCACCTCTGTAATTACGGCACAGCCTTTCTTGGCTCACATCTGGGTGATTTATTTCTCAGCTGCAAGAAACTTTCTGCACCCATTTCATCAGACTTGGTTTATTTAAGGCTTCTAGGAACTATGTAACTTGGTTTTCCTTTGTGATCCTGTTGTCTGAATAGCTTGAGGGTTTTTTTTAGTGGTCAATTTGCCAGGTACCAACTAAGCAGTAAGGATATGTATTTCAGATTTTGTTCTACTTAGGCCTGGTTAAGAGATGACCAGCAGTTGTTAGTCTGTTTTCAGCTTCCAAAGCATCAAAGGTTCACTTTTAGTTTTCAGATACCATCCTCCTTGCTGGTCCAGAGAGCTAAATGACATCACTCAATCCCTTGGTGCTGGCAAGTTGTTTTCCACTTACTTTTCCACATATGTTGGAAGGCTGATAGGAGGCTGTATTCCTGGAGCACTGGAGTAGGAAATGGCTGTCTCTCGTGGAGCAGTGCCCTGGAGGATTTATGCTGTATCATTCCTTTGTACCTCACAGCAGCTGTTTGGCTGGATTTATTTTTGGACAGGAGGAATGAGTGTTAGACAGTTTGAAGGAAATAAGTAATCAATCACAATTTTAACTCAGCTGGAAGTTCTTTCCCTGGGAGATGTGTCTCCTGGTTGTGTGTTGAGAAAGCAAAGGGAGAAAAGCAGAGATGGGTGTGCCATGTCAAGCACTGACTGTCTTTACCAGAGCAGTCCTGCCTGAGGATGTCCTGTGTCTTTGGAAAGATCCAGCTACCCTATCTGCAACAAGCAAGAAGGCTGCTTTGCCCTGTGAAATCATCAAGTTCTTCTCATACCTAAGGCTTCTTCTGTACAGCTGCGCACAGAGCTCTTGGAGAAGTAAATGCAGCATTGCAGGAACTTGTGCAGAGCCTTGGGGATTTACCCTTTATTTTGCCACTGTCATGGCTGATATCACATTAACAAGAGACATATATATTCCTCTTCTTAAAGAAGGTTTAAGTTTTAAACCAGAGAAGAGTTTCTCAGTGCTGCTGAAATCTCCTATATTGTCTTTGTGGTGGGAAAATTCCTGGAAAATACTGCAGAGCAGAACAGGATGTTGCTGTGGGATACACTTGGTATCATTTTAGGAGAACTGTAGCCTCCAGAAAGAGGTTTGTAACTGAGTGCTGACCATTAATCATTCAGACTTTTATACACCATACTCAGCAAATGGTTATGTCAGTACTTTCTGTCCTGAAGTTGCCCCACCAAAAGTGGAGGCTGCTGCTGCAGTTTTGAATATATAGTGCAAGGTGTGTGAAGAAAGATGCTATTCTGAGAGGAGAAATGAGAATGCGAGAGAGAAATGGGATGAGCAGGTGAAAGTTAGGCTGGAAGAGGTGAGCTTCTGAACGTGTGCTGTCAAGACACTGCAGCCAGCATGTACCCATTGTGGTTGCTTTACAAGCACACAGGGAGACAGGAAAGTCTCAGGCTAGTGGCCACATATATTCATCAGTAAGCACCATTAGGAAGGACAGTCATAAGATGTGAAGCTGTTTAGTAGTAGTTCCCTGATCTGCTGTTGCTGTATTTCTAACCTCAGCAAGACAGGCTGGATGTGCAGACCTCCATTCTTCCAATCCTCTCAGTTACTCGGAATCTGCTCAAGATATGTATAGAAAGAGTCTGGATTTCAGGCAACATCACTGATATCTGTTGGTACTGCCTTCCTCTTTTTGCCATGAAGTGAAGCCTGGTTGCAGCATTCCCAGGCAATATTCTTCCCAGCTCTTTTTCACATAGACACATGACAGGAGTGCAGCTGCGTACCTCATGTCTTTCTCTGGTTTTCTTGTAAGCTGACTTGAGATCCTGAAGGCTTTTGATTCAGCCTTGCTGTGTATACTAGTTGTAGCCTCACTCAGCAGTGTGTTTGGTGGCAGCCTGCGAATTCTGTTTGGGATTTTTTTTTTGGTTGGTAGTGGATTTCTTCCCCAAGTTGAGTCTGTTTTGCACAGGACCGTAAGTGGTGAGTGAGCCTTCCCCATCCTTGTCTTGACTCGCAAGGTCCTTTGTTACCTTTGTTCTTCCCTATCCCATTGTGGGGTGTAGGCAAGGGAGGATTGAGCAGGGGGCTGTGTTCCCAGTAGTGCTTAAACCACAGCACCTTTCTGTATCGTTTCTTCTTGACAGCTTGTAGAGCCTTTTTGCCTTTCCAGTGAATGGAAGGGTTCAGGATGTCTCTGTAGCTCCAGCTGCAAGCCTGTAACAGGCAAGATTCATGCTGGCCTAAGGTAATTCTAGCTGCAGAGCACCAATACTGATTTCCAGGTACTCACAACAATGCATGAGTTAATTTTAGCTGTGCAACAACACTTCAGTGAAGAGGTGACATCTTGGTGTTTTGACCCTCAAGCAGGTAAAGAGCAAAGTAATCTTGGAGGTTGATCCTACTGGATGGAAAGCATCATCGAGTGATAGGTGGAAAACTGGTAAGATGCAGTACAAGTGCACTCAGGTGAATCCTAGCACATATGAAGCTAACACACTGAAAGCTTATGCTGCTGTGCAAGAATGCACAATGCTGTTTTTGACTGCTGGTGTGTACTAAGAATCAGTGACCCTAGCATACAAAACTTGAGCTTGTCACTTAAAACTTAGCAAATGTCTACACAGATTTTATTTTTCCTAGGCTTCCTGGAAGAAAAATGAAATGAACAAATATCAAGTAAATAATCTTGAAATTATTTCAGCAGTTCTAATTCCCTGACTAGTGGCAATAGAAACTTCAATTATAACAGTCAGCTGCATAATTCTACAACCCAATTTCTTCCCAAGACATAATTTCGTCTCAATTTTTCTTTCACTTATCATTTGAACTTACGCTATAGAATGTTAAAGTTCCCATTTTCTGTTCTAATCCTTGCAATCTAATTGAAGAATTGGCTTGTACTTTGACTGTATGATGATATTGTGCCCCTCACAAAGTTAATTGTAATGATTTAGTCCGTTTTGTAACTAAGACCTTGGAGACTATAATCAGAGAAGTTCTTTTATGCCAGAACAGTAGCAATGTGTTAAAGGTCTGCCAACAGCAACGTTACTAGTATCAAAGTGTGTGAATGTGTGCACTCATGTCAACATGCCCGCATCAATCTAAGCATCAGGACACGTTTTGGAAGAGCAATCCCTTCGTTAGCAATCCTGTCTGATCATGACATTGACAGGCAGGAAGATAAACTCAACAGAGATTCAATTGTTTATGCTCAGTTGTTTAATTCCATGAGCTTCAATAAGGCCAAGTGACGGGTCCTGCATTTGGGCCACAACAACCCCCAGCAGTGCTACAGGCTTGGGGAAGAGTGGCTGGAAAGCTGCCAGGAAGAGAGGGACCTGGGAGTGTTGGTTGCCAGTGTCTGAACGTAAGCCAGCTGTGTGCCCAGGTGGCCAAAGGCCAATGACATCTTGGCCTCTATCAGGAACACTGTTGTCAGCTGAAGCAGGGAGGTGATCTGTTGTCTGCTTTGGTGAGGCTGCACCTTGAATCCTGTATCCAGTTATGGGCCCCTCTCTATAAGGACATGGAGGTGCTGGAGAGGATACAGAGGCGGGCTACCAAGCTAGTAAAGGATTTGGAGCACATCTTGTATATCTGGGGCTGTTTAGCCTCGAGGAAAGAAGGTTCAGAGGAGACCTTATCGCTCTCTAAAGCTATCTGAAAGGAAGTTGTACTGAGGTGAGAGTCGGTCTGTTCTCCCTAGGAACAAGCAATGGAACAAGAGAAAAGGGCGTCAAGTTGCACCAGGGGAGGTTCAGGCTGGATATGAGGAGCAATTTCTTTCCTGAAAGGGTTGTCAGGCATGGAATGGGCTGCCCAGGGAGATGCTGGAGTTACCATCCCTGGAAGTGTTTAAGAGATGGTCTAGTAGTTGATAGGGCTGGGACAAAGGCTGGACTTGATGGTCTTAAAGGTCTCTTCCAGCTGAAACGATTCTATGATTCTATGCAGATGTTTGAGTTCTAATGTCAGCCTGATAGGTCTGGAGTTTGTGAATGGAAAGGCTTGGGAGTAACTGCTTTTGAGGGTAGTGTATGTTCTTTAAAAAATAAAGAAGTTCTAACGGTAACAATTTGTAAATGATGTCTATATTTCTCAAGGTCCGACAAGAATTAGTTGAAGAATATGAACAAGTTAAGAGCATTGTCAACATTTTAGAGAGTTTTAAAATGGACAGACCTGCAGAAATCCCTGTATGCTGTCAAGATGAGCCTTTTAAAGATCCTGCTGTTTGGCCCCTTCTTGTTCCAGCTGAACACAGGTAATGAGAGGCTCAAGCAGAGTGGGTGGAATAAAGTTGGGTTGCCATAATTTTATGTTCTTCTTTGGATGCCTTTGCACTGTGAAAATCACATTTCATTTACTCCTTAGTCATTTGTAAGAAAGAATAAATATAATTCATTGGGGAAAAAAAGTAATTAAACTACCATCAAAGTTCTAAGGAAAGGCATTCCTTTATTCTGGTAGGAGTGACTAGCTAAGTGCCTGGAACTAGAATCTGCTGGAGAGGTAAGTGGGCTTTTGGTGACAGTTGCCTTTCTCATGTGCAGAGATGAAACTTTCCCACTTCAGTTTATTTAAGCATTTGAATTCCTTGATGGCAAAGGAGTTGGTAAGGAGCTAGAACTGAAGGACCTTGAAGGATAGGGTGGTTAGAAACCACTCCCTAGCTACAGATAACGTGACCTCTGTTTAATCCATCAATTAGTTTTATTGCTAAACATGTTCTGGTGTATGTGGTATTTCTCTTCTGTAACCACCTCTAAGGTAACTTTCCTTAGCTAACAGTTTTCTCAAAATAGATACTTGCGCATTTTTTGCAATCTGTACTTTCACCATAATAGATCTGGATACAAGTTGCTGGAAGTAATGAATCCAGTTCAAACCAAGAATAACATCATGCCAACAATCTTCTAACATTATAACAGCAAAGAATTTTAATGTGTGACCAGAGGAACAAAGGTTAACAAATGCCAAGTTAACTTGTAAATTTATGTGCTTTATGATTACCAAACAAACAGATCTTTGCTTTTCGAAAAACCTTAAGAATATAACTGTAAAATAACATTTGCAGTGATTCCTTTTGTGAGCAGTAGAAATGATTATCAGAATTTTAGTGGTACTATTACATGAAGTGCAGGATATTCTTGTTATCTTTCTTAGGGGTACAGGCCCAATAGGTCATCTGCTTTTTTTAAGCTGAAATTTAAATCTTGTGCAAGTAAGAATGGAAAAATAACCCCTCTTCTGTGCTGTTAAGTTTCAAAATGTATACAAAACAAACTGTAGCAGTTGTGTCCAGCAGTGCATTTAAGTATGTCCTCTTTAAGCCATATTCCAGGAAACTGCTTTTTGGAGGAGGCAAATTTTGAGTGAGTCAAAACAAGAAACAGCACAAGATTTAATAGCAAACACTATAATTAAAGTTGGATGGCATTCTTGGCTGTTTATTTTAGTTCTATATTTCAAGTCCAATCCCTAGAGCAAAATGACCGTGACACCTCATCTTAAAATTGAATTCTTTCTTCTACTGCCACTGCTGAATTCTCTTTGACACCGTGGGTGATGCACAGGAGTACAGATGATTGCAGTTTGGTTCTCTTTGCTTTTACTCTTTAGCAGTTTTTACATTTTGTCATTTTCACACAGGGGAATGAAGTCAGAGGTAGGAAGATTGTTTTCTTTCTTACCAAGAATGTCATCTGGTTGTGTAGAACTTGTGCATATGAATGTAACCTAATATAATCCCCTGGTTTGAAGTCAGAGGAAACTACAGTTTGAAGACTTTTACTAAATTGTTTCCGCATTTGTTACATGTGTCCTGGTTTAAGATTGTTTAGGAGCACTGATCTAAAGTATTGTTAATTTTCTTTTTTTTCCACTGTTGAAACCTTATTTTTCCTTCTGTGTTTTTTTTTCTTCCCTTGAGTGCCAGACTCAACCAGAAATATGTTGGTGGATTTGCAGACACGGGGAGATAAGACTTAGGGACTTGTCAGCTTTAGTAATAATGCACTAAGGGAATCAATGAAGTATTAGAATATTTCCTTCTTAATGTTGCTCTCTTTTTGCTGTTTTTGGCGTGTTTTTGTTGTGGTTGCTTGTTGTTAGGGCTCCACCTCAGATAAAACGTCCCAGCCGAGAAGCAAAACCTTTGAGGAAAGACTCTCCAGGACTGCAGCCCCGTGGGCCTGTGGGCAGAGCACACGCGGTGTCCAAGGGCGAGAGATCTGCAGGCAGCCGCGAAAGGGAAGCTAGAGCTAGAGGAAGAGATGACAAGGTAAGAAGTGCGAAAGGAGGTGGTGGGAGGGGAGTTCTGATGCAGCAAGTGGTGAAGGGAAGCATTCTTAGTTTTAGTTATTTGATATAGACAATGATAAAAAGCCACAATAATCCCATGCAAGAAAACTTGGTGTTTTCCTCTTGCCTCACGGACAAAGCATGTATCACAGGGATATTTAGTGATAATGACACCAAATTAAAGAACATTCTGTCATGTTTGCTTTTTTGTAATTTGAGAAGATTTTTTTTTTTTTTGCTAGGGAGGAAGCATGTTGGCCTGTTGCTGGGGATTTCTTACCATCTCAGGCTATGGGCTTTTGACTCTGTCAGTGTCAATCAAGTATAAAGTCCCTTCTCCTCCTTCTCTACCATGCTTTATTTTTTTTTTTTTATCCTCTTAAAGGAATCCAATTCAGGTCTTTTGTAAAGATTTCCATGTAAAACGTGCAAAAGTAAGACCAGGGCCTTTCTCTAGATTTTAAGCAGTAACTTCCACGGTACCATTGCCTCTGCCATACCATAGTAAAATGTAGGTGTGCCTAGAAGTCCAGACAGTTCATCAAGTGCATTGATGCCAGGTAAATCTGTGACAAATTATTTGAAGATATATTTAGAAATCACATAAGGAAGATGTAGTAAAAACAAGCTCTAAGCAACTTGAATTTCCTTTAGTATCTGAAAAGGGTTTTGTATTTATTATAGTGTTTGGGAAGATGCTTTTTGGAAAGGCCTTGTTTTAAAAATAAAAACAATGAAAGTAAGTTGATTCTTTCTGCTGAAGGGAAAGAAAAGGAGAAACAGTGATTCACTCTCAAGTAGTGATGTCAAGGGTGGGACTGTTTTGTGGCTGAAAAAATGTCTTGTGTGCAAATTGCTATTTCTGAGACACTTGCATTTTTAAATATAACTGTACAGTCAGTGCCAGGAACCCAAGGAATCTGTGGTATAAATGACACAAGTTGAGAGTGTACTGAAGCAACTTCACTATGGGGGCACAGAGTATCGTACAGATCTTGATAGATGAATAAGAAAATATTTAGGCCAGTTTTATTCCAAATTAATTTGGTTAAGTCCCTTTGTGGCCTTTCTATTATGGCTTGCTTCTTCATAGCACAGAAAGAACTCAAAGATACACTTTTTCCATCCTGAATTACTTTTCTGATACACGGGAAAAATATTAAGGAATCCCAGCCCTTATTGCCGTGAGTAGCTAGGGCCAGGCACATTTTCATCAGAGCCACTGAGTGACTGCACAGATCAAGTTTAATCATTTTAGAAATCTCTCTACCCTGGATCAGTAGGATTTAAAATAACAAGTGTGCATCCTGCAAGCTATAAAAAGCTTGTGAAGATCTTTGAAAATATTTACAGTTCTGACAGCTATACAGGGAATTGGAGTCGTGGTGTGTGACAGGTTCACCAGATGTGCTTGTGTAAGGCAGCCTTCAAAGTCTTAGCTCTAATGAGAGTGAACTCTGCTCTCAGAGCTTTCCGGTGATGAGCATTATAGGGCTTTACTATAAGGAGCCCACAACAACATGACATGTACAGTACTTGGCTCTGGGAATAATGCGATTAGCAACACTTCTGCTGTCAGATGGAAGAAGAATCATGAAGACGCTCCATTTAACGTTAAATTTAAACACTTGTGTTATCTGAAGATATTGGTCACTAGATGGCAGAAGGAAAATCTGTCTAGTCTTCAAAAATTACCAACACCCATGCTCCTGCTTTTGCCTTTGTCTAGTTGCTTGGTGGTTACTTTTCTTTCTTTGGGATATATATACAAAAATGACACCAGGTTACAAATTCTCATGTGTTGCATAATGATTTCTGTATGGGATCCATGATGTTATTTTGAAGAAAATTTTGAGTGAAAGAGGAAATAGCCAGGAGTGGGAAATGAGAGAAGTCAATGCAACACTCTGTATTCCACACACAGGCATGCAAATAGGTTTAACTTCCTTCAGGTTGTATCCTTTCTTAGTTAGGAAGTGTTTATGTTCTTGAGTTTCTCAACTGAAGCTACAATGAGCTTATCTCGGAGTAAAAGTAATAGGCCACAAACAGGTTCCGTAACTCTTCATGTCCAGTTAAAAATACTAAGGCAAAGTCAAACTAGGTAACCATATGCCCTTTTTCTCAAAACAAATATTTCAGCTCTGTCATTCTTGGGCTTGGGGGGGTTGGCTAGGACTACTTAGAACATGTAGCACTCGGATGCCATATCCATTTCCAGAGATGTTTGCTGCAGTGTAATAGGTTGTATACTGTCCTGGCCAGAATACCACAGTGCAAAATGCATATTTGTTTGTGATATTTTTCAAGATAAATGCAGCTATAGTATGTATGTTTTAGAAATGTTTTGTCTCATGTTACATGCGATGTCTGCCTTCACTGACTCTCCTCCCAAGAGCATATAATCCTTTCATTCTCACTGTAACTATCTTCGGGAAAAGAGTTTTAACCTGACTATACCTGTAAAGTGACCTTTTGTAGTGCTATATAAAATACTTTTGAACAGTAACCCGCTGGATGGTGTTTATCTGCTAAACCCTTGTATTTCCGTGTTCCTTTTCCTAAACCACTGCTTTCAAGTGCTTCTTCCTTCTTAGTTCCACTGGAAATTATTAGGCTGGTTCTCAAGGTACTTTCTGCTGGATCACCTCCAAGAATTTTAGCTTCTGTTCAATAGTTCAGCGTAAAGAGGCAGCATTGAGTGCTATCTGTATGTCTTAGAAATTGTGTAATACCATAGCTGAGAACTAGAACACTTTTTTTAGGAGTACTCTTTAGATTATTTTAGATTGCCAATGGATGAGGACAGTAGATATTGCAAAGGATATGAAATAGCCAAGGACTTTGCTGCCATATCATGAAGTGAACATTAAAATTGATGGAGATATGTGACCTTTTTTTTTTTTTTTTGCTTGGTTATTCTGACGCTCATCATCAGAAGCAAAAGCAAGGTAGATTACAAGAATATGGATGTGAGATGAGGTGAAAGCATAGACCTCCATGCATTGGGACTGGAAACCTGCATAATCTCCATCTGAGAACGCTGAAAGAACTAATAGGTGTAAGTGCAGGGTTGGGAGTTGAGATTTCCAGTATAATTTATTTGGTCTCCTGTTGTCTCATGTGAATGGTGAAATGTGTTGATTGTGCCCATATTTAGAAAGGAAAAGTGATGGCAGACAACTGGATTTGTTAATTTTATCAAAACCGGGCAGAGTTTTACAACAAATTTAGAATGGACAAAAAGCTAAATACTTGGGACTAAGTGGAAAGTGTGAAAGTCAAATAAGGTGAAATACAATTTCTTAAGCAAAGGTATTGCCTTTGCCAGCTCTTTAAAGTTCTAGTTAATGTCTTAAGAGAAAGAAATTAATCTATCTGGATGCCACACAGGGAGCAATTAGTTCATCTGGTGAATATATGGTGTAGAATTGTAAGGTGGGGAGGAATTAGACAGCAAGGAGAATGTAAATAAGTAGTACAGAAAGTGTCAGTCACCTGGCAAATAATTTATGGATTTCCTCAGGACTAGAGATTGACTCTTGTTTTATATTTAAATGAATGACCTTGGCACAAAAAAGAGGCATGTGCTAATTGAATTTGCTGATGACAGTGAGCTGGGAAGCACCATCACCAGAAGTGGCAAATAAGGCTGTTGTACAGGAGGAATTGGATGATTCTGCACTGGAGTAAAGGAAATAGGATAATGTTCAGCAGTGCAGAGCAGCAGTACTTGGAGACTACAAGAAGAATTTCTGCTAGAAGCTGAGAGCTAGCAGTGGAGGAGGAGAAAGATCTGGACATAACAGAAATTGGATCAGGCTGAACTTTCATTTGGCATATCACCTTTTCCTGCCAGTGATGGGAAGGGCTGGCTGCTGGAGTGAGGCACAGTCAGGTGCCACCTTTGGCTTTGGCATCAAGGGCCAGAGAGTGCACTTGGCAGTTGTTCCATGTTCACATGTAGTGGGAAGAGTCTGCAGGAAAGCAAGATGTCTTCAGGACCCTGTCACCAGAGTTATCCTATGTGTTTGATCTGTCCAAGGGCGAGTGTAAGATGGCAGTGGGATATAGCCATTAAATTAAATCCTAGGCCCAGTTATTTCAAGTTTTAACGGCAGAGGTAAGAGATACGTATTCCTTTCTAGGAGGCCCTAGTGAGACAGCTGCTGGAGTATTTTCCATATATTTCTAAAACCATGCTCAAGAAATATGTGTTAATATTAGAAAAAAAAGAGAAGTGGGGGTGAAGAAAATAGGATTGCCAAAGTGAACAGGTAATTGTGTTCAGCTTACGTTCCAAGAGGAGACCTGCTTGGTTTAGTAAATGAAGACAGAGCACACACATATGCTCCAAGTACATCAGGGTAGTGGACACACCGACAAGATAGTTGCTTAAAACTAATGCAAAAACTTAATGCAAGAGTAGAAATAGATTTATTTTGGAAGTAAGGTTTTTGTTCCAGTGGGTTAGTGCAGGTCTGATAGTTCTTCCTGATGGAAAGCCCAGCAAATTTCTAAACGTGAGGAGGTTACATGATGGGATTGGCAAGAGGGCTGGTGACGAAACAGTGCTGTACAGCTCTATCTGTTGGTGTAACTTCTGAGAGAGAAGCCGTCACAGCAGCTTCATAAAAACCTATACCACCAGAAGAGATGAGGACGTGACTGCAAAAATTACACTTAATCCTCCTGCCCGGATTCAGGTGACTTTTAAAAAAAAAAAATCACCTTTCCGGACGTCTGCTCACTGAGGACTGCATGTAGGTCCAACTGGGGACCCACAGGAATAATCTCATTACGTGTGGAAACTGCACATACTTTAAATCTGGGTTTAATTCCAGAAATGAGAAAAAAAAACCCAACCGATACGGTATCACTGAAAGGACAGCCAAGGTGCTGCCGCGTGCACAGCTCCCGCTCCGCAGCCCTTCTCCCTCCCTCAGCCAGCCGAAAAGCAGCCGTGGGCGCAAAGGGCGAGCTGCAGAGCCCGGTCAGCGCGGTGCTGCGGCCTCAGGCAGCCGGGCGCGGGGAACCGCCGCCACCCCGCGGCCGACGAGCCGGACGAGCCCAAGCCCGGTCCCGGCGTGCTCCTGCTCCTGCCCAGGCTGGCCCCGGCCCCGCCGTGCTGCCGCCCCGTGGCCGTGCCGGAGCCGCCGCCGCCGCCCCCATCACGGCCGTGCCTTTCTTTCCCCTTTCATTTCTCTCCCTTTTGTGTTTCTAAGTTCCCCGCTGCGCTGAGCTGCGTCACGGCCGGGCCCGGTGTGGCGCGCAGGGCTGCCAGCGGGGCCGGGGGACACGGCTGGAGCTGCCGGGTCAGCCTGCGCCTCGGCGCCCCGCCGCCTCTCGCTTTGCCAAGCCTGCCCTGTTTCACCCAGGAGGCACTAACCGTCCCACGTTTGTTTTGAGATGTGCGGAAGAATTCTTCCACTATGAAAACCAGTCCACTGCAGAGGGATATGAGAGAAGGGTGTAACAAAGACGGCAAATACCATTCATTTCATGGTGTTTTTTTCCTCTTTCCTTCTTTATGATTACATTTGGATTCCATTTTCTCCTGAAATATTCCAGTCTCTACAGGATTTTTTTTTTTTTCTCCTCCATTTCCTTTTTATATCAGATCTTTACATTATTGACACCAGCTTTTTTGTCTAAACACAACTGTGAGCTTATTTCCATTGGGGAAAAAAAAAAACCAAAAAACAAAACAAACAACCCAAAACTAAAACCTGATAGGAGAGTAACAAACAGCACAGAGTTCACTTGGAAGCAAGAAATAAAAATAGCGGGAAGACAAACTGCTCCGTCACAGGCCTCATGGGCAAACGGCAACCGGGAGGGGTGTAATCGCTACCTTTTTCCACTGCGAGGTTATTTGTGTGTCTCCAGCTGCCTCCCAGCCCAAGCCCGCCTTTGCCTAGGCTGCTTTTGTCCAGCCAGCTGGGATTCTTTAACTTGCTGCTGATAGTGTTTAGAAGCTGAGTTAAGAGTCCCAAAGTAGCTCCCTGCTCAGCCTCCTTCGTTAAAATGGAGCAGCTGCTTTTCAGGCACTGCCGCACACTGCTGTTGAGCTGCGAGGGGGAGCAGTTTCCTACTCAAGTGGGACAGGAGGAGCGTAAGCCCAGAAATTCTAAAGGGAAAATGTTACTTCACCTCCATAAGCTTCTTGGCACTCTGGAAGTATTAACCAGAAACTCTGAGCTGTTTAGGGTAGAGGTAATGTGTGGCTTAGTCACTGAATGAGTGTTTCTGTGCTGTAGAAATTATTGTTTGAAGAAGCCTGGGTGATGTGGGGCCTTCTTAGGGCATTTGGTGCCGTTATTAATTAAAAAGGGCCTTTAAAAGCATTTTAACTGTTTATGGAGCTGGTCTGTGAATGACAGGAGGGAAATAGTTTGCAGTTAAGGAAAGGATATATTGTTGGACAGGAAGGCTTTAACTAAACAAGAGAACGGAATCTTCTTGGTTTTCTTCCATCAAAGACAATGGATGTAGCAACTTTTGTGTTCCTTTTCAGTGAGGATGGGGTGCCAGTTGTTTAGCTCTGGCAGGTAGTGTGGCAGGTGTAGCATCTTCTAAATACTAACTCATTAAGTTGTGACACAACCTGCTTTGTTAGGCCATTTCTGCATCCTTGCCTTCGACTGGCCAGGAAACCCGTCAGTTGCCCAAAGAGTGGTTTAGCACTATTAACAAAGTCTGGTTTGCTGCTTTAAATCCAACCAATCACCCACTGTAATGTGTAGTGAGCTCTGATGGGATTTAATCACTGTGAGCTCTATCTATGAAGCAAGCACAGTGTTGGTGTGGTGGAAGCAGCCACAGACGTTTGGATTCTCTTGACTGTAGGGTGTAAACATGTTGGTTTTGCTGACCATCTTGGAGCTGAGATGGCTGTGTATCTTCTTGTGGCTTCTAAAGAGGCGAACCAGACAGTATTGCTGGTTGCTATGAAAGGATATGTTGAAAGAATAAAGTTCTTATGAGCCTGTATGACTTTCATTTCTAGGGAAAGAAAATACCTCTGGAACCTGGTGATGGGGAAATTCCAAAATTTGATGGAGTGGGCTATGACAAAGACTTGGTCGAAGCTCTTGAAAGGGACATTATATCAAGGAATCCAAGCATTCATTGGTATGAGGGTTTTCTTGATTCAAGTCTTCTTGCTAGTGTGCAGAAGCAGATAAATTATCTTTCTTTTAACTCTTAAAACAGGAAGCCATCATAATCTTCTACAGATAAGTAAAACCAGGTCTTTTGGTTTTAGCGGTTTATTAATTTGATTACAGTTGAGCTGTTGTTGCTAACAAATATCACGTGTAGACATCCATTACGGGTACTGCTGAAAGGGAAGTACACTCCAGAGAACCTTTGGTGTTCCCATTGTCCAAAACAGTTTTAATTAAGCAGCTCTGGGTAACTTGAGTGGAAAATAATTTTTTTACCTACCTTCTGAAATTGGATTCAGTTTTAGGTCACAGGATTATAGGACTGTAACAGAATGCTAAAAGGGATGGCACTAAGTGAAGAACTTTTTTCTTCTATAAAAATAGGAGAAACACTGTTGTATGGAAATGTTAAACAAGTTTCTTCCTCTTGCACAGGGATGACATAGCAGATTTGGAAGAAGCTAAGAAATTACTAAGAGAAGCTGTTGTTCTTCCAATGTGGATGCCTGATTTTTTCAAAGGGATCAGAAGACCTTGGAAGGTGAGAATCCATTTGGTGTCTTAGTAAATCGCACGTTGTAGCTATGTATGTCTGCTGCTGTAATGGGTGTGGATGCCTGCAGCAGAAGGCTGAAAAGGCAAGTGGGAAAGATTAGGAATTTGTTCATGAAATCATCTTATGATGATTCATACAGAGTGCACTGAAATAAACAGCTGGAAGTGTGTGCAGTCTTTACAGTAAATAGTAATTCTTTTGTATTTTCTCAGTCACAGCTTGTTGACAGTATGATACTTTCTGTGTGTCAGCCTGTGCATGTGAAGAAACATATAGGACATACTGATAGAAGCAGAAATGCTTCATAGACAGCTCTGCATAGGATTATGGTAGCCAACCACTCTCAACACTTCACAGAGGAAAGCAGTCCTTGGATTGTTATATTCTGCACAGGCCACCTATCTCTTACACAAACTGCAAACTGCTGCCTGGATGGTGCAAGGAAGCAGGGAGAGTGGGGGCTAATCTGAGAGATGGTTCAGCTTTGCAGTGACTCCTGCAGCTGGGCATAGTTACTGCTAGGGCAGGAGAAATTCAAAGTGGGAGAATGAGCTGCAAGTGGGGCAACAGGAAGGATGTACGACTGAGACGATTTGGCTGATGGACCAGAGTGGGGTCCATTCTGGGCCTTGCTTAGAGCTGAAAAGGAAGGGGGAGGTTGCTGAGCATTTCTGTAAACTGAAAATAAAATCATCTTGCTTTTGTCGTGGGTGGATTGGCACTTGTTTTGGGACTAGTCACGACACAAGGGCTTTCTGATTCCTGAAAAGGACTACAGGGGAAACGAGCGCGTTGCAAATTGTCTGCTATTCTGAGTCTGCAAGGCCGTGGCACCTGTAGGGAACGCTGTGTACATTAGTAGTTTCAGTGGTTTAGTACACTGGTTCAGCAGCATAGGTCAGATCTGTTGCTGCTAACACTTGCCCTGTCTTTTCCTGCTTGGTCGTTCTACTTCTTTGGTTTATACTTAGGTCTGACCCTCCAAGCTTCACTCCTCCAGCTTGAGGCAGCCCCACGTCTCTTTTATTATTCTGCTAATTTAGAGAACAAAGTCCTGCAGAAACTGATGAGTGAAAGACTTGTCATTGTTGAGGCTTCTGTCTACAGACAGTAAAGAGAGGGAACTGGAAAAAGTGTGAGCTGACAGGAGGAGTTGGGAGTTTGCTTCTTGAGGGCTGTTCATGGATGTTTTTGTGTGTTGTGGGGACAGCGCAAACCTAAAGTCAGCCCAGACCTGGCCCCTGGCTATATGGCCTTTGGGGTTTCAAGTGCCTGTGGTCAGTACCAGTGGCCCTGAGGTTGACCTTAAGGTTCATCGTGCTGTCAGCTTGGATGGAGTCTAGATATCGCGGGTTACAAGTGTAGGGTAAGATTTTAGTGTCTCTTGAACGGCTGAATCTCTTTTCCTTTTGACACAGAGGAATTTGATTCATATGCTGATTATACACTACACAGATGCTGTCTGTCCAGTCTTCTAAAGTTTTAAGGGAGGGAAGAGCCGCTCCTTTATTTTTGCCTATTAACATGCCTAGAGGATGTAGTAGCCATCTGTCTTTAAGACAGGTATCTCAGCAGACTGCAGGAAACCTCAAGAGTGACAGTGGCCTTGTCTCCAAGGATGGTGGCAGTGAATAAAGAAACAACAGCCCAGTCTTTTAGAGTTACAGTCTCCATCTCTTTGTGTGAGATTATCTTTTCCTACTGAGTAGTGTCCCCTCTGAAAACTAGGTGGTTGCAGACATGGAACAAAATTCTGAGATTATTTCCTCTCTTCATTCTGAAATGCAAATTAATTTCTGACTAGTCCACGAAGAGTCTTCATTGTTAGCCTTTTCCCTGGTGACTTTTGAAGCTGTAACTCTCCTGGATTTATTTTTCACACAGAACAGCATGTATTTTCCCTACTGTTGACCTCTGACTGTGCTACACGGATGAGAACTTTTGAAGGGAAGAGTATTTCTTGCAGTAATCAGTGTAGCAGCAGGCATTTTTTGAGCCTAGGCATTCAGGACAATGATTCAGGGAAAAGGCAGCCAAATCTGGTTTTGGATGTTCAGACTCTCCTGAGAACAATTCCCAAGGCAGCCCTCACAGTTTGTGCCTGCATTCAGAGGACTGTGCCTTGTATGAAGGAGCCAGCTGTCCTCCCTGATTCAACACAGGTGCTGTGTAGCTGCAGCCACGGGTTTCTGAGTGTCCCTGGGCTTGCACTTTCTTTTTCTCTGAACTGTTTTGTGCCAAGAAGGCCCGATTGCTCGCTGTGCTTCCCACTGCTCTGCTAGTGATTGTTACAACAACAAGAAGTAACCCTGCAGTGATTTCATCAAAACACTTACTCCCTGTGGTGCGTTTCAGCTTCTTATTGGAATACTTTGGATTAACAGAGCCTTAGAGGAAGAATAACGAAGTCTTTGTGTTTGTCAAGGACTTTAACTAGTGAGTAAGTGGCAGACTCCTAGTTTGCAGAGCGAAAGAGCAACTTGATCCTATGTGTTTCTGTTTGCAGCCATGCGCATCTTGTTTTGCTGAGAGCTCAAGTTATTTTTTTTTTAACTGATATTTTTATTGTCTTTATTCCCAGAGAGCTTGGTTTTCCCCTGACTTTACACATGGTGTGGCTGTGTTGCATCTGTGTTATGCACATATATAATGCCACCAGAATCACGTGCAAGGTAATCCTCACTCTTAAGTTACACTGGAAGTGCAAAGCTCTGATTTCGACAGTGAATGGCATACGTAACTGAAGCCAGAATTTGATCTTCCATAATAACGGAGGACCGAAGCAATGTCCAGAAAATGAAGTTAGACACATGTATCACCAGGTCCTGCAGGAAACACAGGGAGCAAGTGTGATTTGAACTGAGGTGTGGCTTATTGTAAAATATTAAATAAACACATTGGAAGCTTGTAGAGAACACTAAGTCGTCTCTGACTTGCACATTATAGGCTGAGTAATTTTTACCCAGTGACTCCAGGGTTGTACTTGCAATGTTATTATAGTATCAGTGCGACTACGCAGCAACTCAAATCACAGAATGTTTCTGAATGTTGATGGGGAGGAAAAGAGTCCATTTACTTTTTATGCTTGCTGCTCTGGAGCTTGGGAAACCTTGGGCAGCCTGAGGAGTGACATTGGACTGTTAGCTGTATGGATGACGCGTGAACGTTTCTAACTTAATTTACCGATGAATGTGTGTTGAGCTTGCATTAGCTAAGTGTTAAATGGCAATAAAGGTAGTAAGAGTTAATGGAAAATGGAGTACAGAGAGGCTATTGCTCTTGAAGAGTACATTTTTGAATAATTGCTTTCCTGCTTGATTTGTTTTTATAGTTCTCTTCCATGTCATTCTTTGTGCTTTTTGAAGTAAATTTTGGTGAGGAACAGATGAAATCTAATTTGCTATGTGGCTTGCATTTAACAGATATTTTATTGCTGTGGCATTTTATGTAAGTTATTAATTGCAAAGCACATTATGATGTGCAATTTTAATTCTGGCTAATTTGATTACCCTTGCAGCACAGTACAACTTTACTTTAGGAAACTCTTGTTAGTGTACAATAAGATCTTGTATTTGAGAGGGGACAAAAAACCCCAAGCTGCTTGATCACTACATGTTCCTACTGTCATACTTAAAATACAGTGCCCTGTTCTAGTACCATGCATGCATGCAAGTGTGATGTGCCTCTCCAGCACATCTGAAAAGTCTCAAAAGACTATCTGCAAAGGAAACTGTATTTAGGTGTATTACCAAGAGCGATTAACCAGTCCCAGTCTTAACGTGGGTCCTGAGAGCACTGTGTGTCTAACTAGAAACCTGCTCAGGTAGTGGTAGTTAAATGTGCTGAGCTGCAGAGATTTGTGCTCCTTACTCTCAGACCACAGATACAAAGATGATGTGGAAGCCAACCTGGAACTTAACAATTGTAGTTAAGTTGTCAGGTTTAAAGCTTTCTGAATAGTCACTGAGGTTCATGTTAGACTTTTGTGGAACCGAGCAGTAGTCCACATGGGTCACGGTTATTTATCTGTAAGACAGAAATAGAAGCGCTCTTCTGCCATCGAGCAGTGTGGTGAGGATGGTGTTTCATCCAGGAATTGATAAAATGCAGTAGTATGGACACAGAACTGCTGAGATGGAGAGATTAAGCAGAATGATAGCCTGCTGTATTCAGCGAATGCTCTTGTGCGCACTTGGTGCGTAAAGACCAGCCACATTCAAGTGTACACATTGTCGGGATGTTTTTTGGCAAAATGTTTTTCTACAGAAAAGTGCTCTACTGGGGGAACACAACTTTCTGCTAAAGTATGTTGGATTCTGTGAAGCTTTCTTCATGAAGAGGTCTTTGTTCCAAAACAAATTCACTGCCCCCATTGGCCTGTGCAGCCCATTGTGAGTTGGGAAAGGCCTAAGTTCAAGTCTCAGCTCTGTTCAATTCAGAGCAAGGCTGTAAATCTGTTGGCTGCCTCCCAGGGGATAGGTGCAGCAACAGCTACTGGCTTTTGTGATTTTTGTCTTCAGTAGAGGGGTGAGAAGAAATCACAGAACAATTCCATGTTTTTCTCGAAAGCAGGGTTCTTGCCTTTTTTTTGCCCACTGATGATGTTTATGTTATTAAACAATTATATACCGATGTAGTGTAAAATACCAATTGCAAAGTATCTTTGTTTGTTGTTCGTTACCTTTGCTTTCACTTTTCAGGGTGTGCTGATGGTTGGTCCTCCTGGCACTGGCAAAACAATGCTGGCAAAAGCTGTTGCTACAGAATGTGGAACAACATTCTTCAATGTGTCTTCTTCTACCTTGACGTCTAAATACAGGGGCGAGTCTGAGAAGCTGGTCCGCCTCCTCTTTGAAATGGTACGTCCTCGGTGATGTGATCTGGGGACCACTATGGTGAGAAAGGACATCTCTCTTGGTTTCCTGCCGCTCCAGTAGCATGTTGGAAGCACAGAGTTCATTGAATCAACAGCCCCTCAAGTGCTTAGACAAACAGAATCTCTGTGTTTTCATCTTTTCTGGTATGTTGCTGAGGTTTAAGAAGGAAGTGGTTCATCACCAACATTTAGGATGGCATTTTCCAGACATAGAGCTATGACCCTGGCAGAAATTTGGTTCTTATTCAGTTATGGGATAAGAAGCCCATAAGATGTATATTTTAAACTGGAAGGGATTCGGGACTATTATTCTAGAAACAACACGTGGTTTGGCTCTGTTTCTGTTTTGAATGATGGGCACCAGCCTCTCAATGCAGTTGTGAGTGCAGCCTGTCAATACAGGCTATGAGAAGGATGTCTCCATATCTATACCAAAGAGTCATTCACCTCTTTGGGATCCTCATTGCACTTACACAACACTCTCAGTTAACACCTGTCTCTGTTGAGATAGGCTAAGCAACCATCTGTTCCTGTGTTTTACCCCTCAGCAGCACCAAAACTTATAGATGAAAACAGCCTGTATTTTTGTTTGTGTTCATTTTCCCCTTTGTGAGACTGGTTGCTGAGGAAAACCAATACACTTTAAAGTGCATGAGCATCAGCATATGCCAGACAGTTTGCAAATCGAGATCTTCAGTGATTTTCTTGTGGCAGGCAGGGAAGATACGTATATGATATGCATAGTGGGACTGGCTCATGGTCTAATGAGGGCCTATGCTTGCTGCTGCAGCCTTAATAGTGATGTTTTCATTTGAATAAAGGCGAGGTTTTACGCTCCAACAACGATCTTCATTGATGAGATAGATTCCATCTGCAGCCGCAGAGGCACATCTGACGAACACGAGGCGAGTCGCAGAGTCAAGTCAGAGCTGCTTGTGCAAATGGACGGTAACAAGTGTTTAGATCCGAGTTTGGGGCTGGGATTGCTGTTTCTTTATGAGTGGGGAATGTAAGAAGTTAAGCAATCGGGAAAACCTGGCTTTGTGAGCAGGGGACAAATAAGGCAGAACATGAGAGTTGATAACTGGAAAAGCTCTTTTGCTTCATTTTTTTCTAAAATGGGTGTTTTGATGGTAAACTGAAAACATTTATTTAAGAGGCACGGACTCTAGGAGAAGCAGATAATGGGTATTTATGAGGTGTAATAAAGATCTTTAATTTTGATGCAATATAAACAGATTTCTCTCCTTTGCTGGAGCCTCCAGCTTGGGGACTCCATTGTGAGATGGAGTTTGGCTGTGTTCTGTGGTGGTGGTGGCTAATATTACCCTTTTAGTCAGTTCTAGTACCTGTTCTGTGGAGGTGCACGTAAAGAGGGTGACCATCTGAGGCATATGGAATGGCCTAGTGGTTTGATACCACCTCTGTGTTGCAACTCCTATTTAACTGCTATTTATAATGTCCTCAAATGTGCAGGTTCATTGTGGTGAACTCAGAGTAGGCAATGCTTTGCCCGAAAGTGTTAATTTTCTTTGCAGCCCTTGTTTAGGAGGCCAAGGAATAATTCCTACACAGAGAGAGCACTTTTGGTGGGACTAGTAGGGCTGCACTCACGTACGACCGTATTATTACTGCTGTCAGAGAGAGCCCTCACCCGACTCAGCAAAAGAATAAACCGTCTCCTCTCAGTGATGGTCTTGTCACACCTGAGCTGTGAGAAGTTTGGAAAGGGACACTAGGACTGTAATAGAGCTGTTGCTTAGGTTTACCCAGGCTTTTGCAGTTGTTATGTATGTGCTGTTTCTTAACGAGCATCTCAATCAATAAGAGCAGTGGAGTGAAATTACTCTAAACTGTTGTGCTTGCAGGTGTAGGTGGTGCTCTGGAAAATGATGACCCTTCCAAGATGGTTATGGTATTAGCTGCTACAAATTTTCCCTGGGATATCGATGAAGCTCTCCGACGGAGACTGGAGAAGAGGATTTATATACCTTTGCCCACAGGTACGTTTGCTACGAGCATTTTCCTTTGAAATGGCCCCTAAAAGACGAGCTTAGGATTACTGCAGAACTGTTGGGTTTGAGAGGCGTATTGATGTTTTTGTGATGAGCAGTGAAATTCTGGGGTTAATCATTTGTCTGGGTTGCTTTATTTTTAAAGAGATTGAGAGAAAGAAAAAAAAATACTACTTGCTCGAGGGCTTAAAAACAAAGAACTGTGGCATTTCATTGCAAGCCTGTTGATGGGTTCATACATTTTGAAAGAGAGTTAGTTTTAATGAGCCTGGAATTATTTTAAATGTTTAGCAGTCAGTCCTTGAGTGATCATCAAAGGCAGCCTTTGGACATGTTCAGAAATATTGCAAATGCACTCCATGCCCTTGCAGACAAATGCAAAGAAGTGGATCCATGAATTTTCACTTACAGGCTTAGTTCATTGTAAATCACTGCTTGCTCGCCTTTATGACTGTGCTTGAGTCACTCAGAATGCAGCAGGCTGATTGCTTTCCTGCCCTAAGACATCTCGTCTTGTGTTGTCTTTCCTGGCTGTCATTCACCTGTCCTATTAATTTTGAGATTCCTATCACTTGCAGTTTGCATAGCTTCCTTTCTTCTTGGTACAGTGGATGCCTCATCTCCCTGCATGAGCACTCAAGATAACAAGATGCGTGTTCATGGTGACAGCAGTTGTGATTGAGTTTAGCAGGTATAAGGACACTTAATAGTTCTACAGCTTGTCTTTGCAGCTTACAGGCAGTACCAGCTCCTAACAGGATGCCTGTCTTTATAACCAATTAGTTTAAAATCCTATCAGCCCTTACTCTTGTTTAGAATTAAACCAGATTGGGTTTTGACCCAGTGATTACACCCTGGACAACATAAGAGGTGTGCCCCAGTTCTGTTTCCAGTCTTATGTGCTGTTACACCTGCTCTGTAAATAAGAAGGGCATTTGTAACTCTACTGTGGGATTTGATGTGGTCAGGCATTTTAATTGAAGAAAGTGATTCCTTATGTCGTATGTAGACCTGTATATCGTGGGATTTAAGGGAAGTATGTATTCTGCCATGTTTCATCTTCAAAAGGCTGGAAGGCCTTGCTTAGCAAACGTTACAAGAATGTTCTCTGGTACAGGAAGCTCTGTGCAGGTACGCCGTGTGTGCATTGTACTCTGTAAATAATAAATCCCCACTTTGCAGCCAGTGCCAGTTGTGTGTGATTGATAACTTTATGTTCTTGGCAGTTCTGCAAAGCACACAAACCCAGCAGTTTTATAAAACCTTTTTTTTTTTTTTTTTTTAAAATATCCCCCCCTTCCCAATTTCAAACAGATTTGATTAGGGACATCAATAAATAAAACATAAGTGTGGACATTTCCTTAAGCCTTTTAGCCTTTCCTACTGCTACTGCTTTCGTTGTGCTTGTCTTCTTTATTAGGTCATAAAAAAAAGGTTGCTGAGCAGGTATATTTTTTTTGTACAGTAAAAGCCAAGGAAGCGTTCGTTTTCTCCTTTACCACTCTTGTGTAGAGTAACACTTGAGGCCTAAGCTGTCCAATGTGAATTCCCTCTCAGAAGCCTAGGCTGCTCAGCATATGTACCCATATGCACATATGCACATGCCCTCTGTGAGAAAAGTGGTTAACTGGGTGCATAAGTGCTTGTTTACACCACCAGTTATCACCGTGTGTGCACTGTACCTAAGTCTGAGAGTGGGAAACCAGGACATTTGTATCGTAAATGTATTAATTTATGCTTACTATATTAATGTATCTGTTTTCTATCAGGCTTCAGCAGCTTCCTTGGGTCCCAACTGAGTAAAGTGCTTAAACATATGCTTAAAGTTCAGCTTATTGTTAAGGGGTTTGTTCTGTCTGAAGCTCTGTTAATAAGATCCTCATTGTGGTTCTAATGAAACCGTGTGAATGATATGCAATCAAACACTTGAACAGCGAGTGAATCCAATGGGATGTGAGAAGAAGCAGACATTTGTGAGATGGTGCTTTACTGCCCTTGGGTAGTATGTGACCAAATGCTTTGTCACCTGAGATATAACAGACATTTTTAATGACGTGTGGCTTTGGAAAATGTCTGTAGAGCATGCTGATTTAATATACTGCTTTTAACCATGTATTTTACTGTATCTGATTGCACACTTTGGTATGATTTCTTCTGTCTCTTTTCTTATATTAAACCCTTTTGTGTGCACTTTTCACTGAAAAGCCTAAGTAGTGTTCATATATATATATATGTATGTGTATATATATATTTAATGTTACTGTTGCAAGTATTCAAACAAGTGGTTTTATGTTTTAGCAAAAGGCAGAGCAGAGGTACTTAAAATTAATCTTCGGGAAGTAGAGCTAGATCCTGACATCAGACTTGAAGAAATTGCTGAGAAGATCGAAGGCTATTCTGGTGCTGACATCACTAATGTTTGCAGGTATCTCATTCCCCTTAATATGTAAAGAAAACTTTGTGGAAAGTCATCATTTGTGTTATGTGATAAAATACAATGCCCACTGCAACTGAAGCCATGCTAACGGTGACTGTGTTTGAGGTCTCCTGATTGCTGTGAAGCAACGTAAAGACCACGGAGTCTTTCTGTGAGGCATGGATACATTTTATGGGATCTGAAAAGAAAAACCTCCTCTGAGCAAACCTCTTGTTGCCGTTGGCTGCTTTTACTGCATTTCTGTGCATTTGTTAATGTAATGCAAAACAGGTTTGGGTCTTTTTTGTTTTTTAGATCCCATGAGTTTGAGAGCTAGAATTTTGGGACACAAAGGAATCTTTCACAGAATGCTTCTTTGGGGCTCCTCTGTGCTGTATGTTTGGACAGCCTCGAGTGCAGCATGGTCTTGGTTTCTTCCTGAATCTTCCAGGAGGAAGGGTGATACAGATAGTTTATAGTGTTAGTATTGGGTTTCTTTCCATCCTCTTCCCACAATTTCTTTCGTTTTTTGACAAATTGGTCTTTTCTGGTGGAGGATAAGTATTTGAAAAAGCTTACTGGAAGTCTATGTCCCTTACAACATTCGAATCCCTGCCAAGGGAAACCGATCCTTTAAGAACATGGCTTGGGACTTATTTTTTCTTCCCCTGCTGGTTTGCTGAAATTGCAAAATGACTCCATGGTTTTGAAAACTTGGTGTGTGTCACAGTGTAATAGTTAAATTACCTGTTCTCCCTGAGGCCTCTGTTATCCCTTGCTGGGAAAAACCTGGGGAAAGAGAAAATGTAATTTCAGACCGCATGTAGGCTGTGGTGTGAGAAATGAGCAGTGTTCTCCGAGCCAGTGGGCCACACTGGCAGCATCCGAGCTGCCTGGCCTGAGGACCACATGACGTTAATGTCTGATGCCTCCTGCACTGCCCTTTACAGATTCAGGTGCTGTGTCTGAGCAGGCAGCAGAGCTGGTCTACACTCCAAACATACATTGGCGGTCCTTTTGGGCTACATGGTGGGGAAAAGGTTGAAATACAGGAAGATGGGGTGCCAAATCCAGACTACTTGAAAAAAGTCTGTGAGTGCAGTTCCGCTCCCACTCTGCCCTTTCCTGCCCTGAAGTTGTAAAGTTTCATCTCAATGAATCACTGTAAAAGGTTTTCAGTTTTATAGTTTTAATTATCTCTGCACATTTACCATATGCTGAGATGGGTTTTGGTGCCAGTGCATTCTTTACGTTGAATTAATGTGGTGATCTGGGAACGTGGAAGCAAAGAAAGATGTGAACCGCATCTTCTGTGGTAAATAAATGCACTCTAAAGTGTTCCTGCCAGTGGTTTCTAGCAAGAGTGTACAATCAAAATTCATAGGCTTACAGCACATGCTGCTAGCAATTATCTCCCATACATTGTCCTGTATTTCCAGGGATGCCTCTTTAATGGCAATGAGACGGCGTATTAATGGCTTAACTCCAGAAGAGATTCGTGCACTTTCTAAAGAGGAGCTTCAGATGCCGGTTACCAAGGGGGACTTTGAGCTGGCTCTGAAGAAAATCTCCAAATCAGTTTCTGCTGCAGACCTGGAGAAGTATGAAAAATGGATGGCGGAGTTTGGATCTGCTTAATCTGAGAGACAGCTCTCTTTTGCAAGAGTTTTATGGCTTTTGTTGCTTTCACTTGCAAAATGAGTTAGAAATCTTTTTAAAGGTTTGTTAACAGGTTTGCCTCTACCCCCATCCCACCCTCTTCTGGTGACAAGATCTTTTAAACTCCATCTGCCTTTAAAGGGAATGAACACAGTAATGAGCTCATATTGTAAAAGATGTTTTATCTCTAAAATAGTCAAATAAGACAAAGAGGAAGGGAAAAATTATACTTCTGAGGATAATCTTCTTATTTTTCCTCTGAAGAGAAGTGTTACTTAACCTCGTAGTTATCTTTCATGGCTGGAATCAATAGATCAGCTGGAGAATATGACTCCAGAGGAGCTAACGAGGGCCTGTGGTACCCCCTGCTCTTAAGTGCTACATTTCTGTTGAGCTGCTGACTCTGCCTCCTTTGAATGTGACATCGAAGTTACTGTTCTCTCTCTCTCTGCTCGGATGTTCGGAGCAAAGCCTGTGGATTGATTGACCTTACACAGAGGAAATGAGGCTCAGTTTCCCATCAAGACATGGGCTTGGCTCTTCTCTTATGTACACCTGTTTGGAACTGATGTAACTTTTGACTGGATTGATGTTGCCTGTGATGACTTCTGGTGGAAATGAGAGGAAAAGAAAATGGCCTTGATTGCCCTCAGTCTGGTTTATCTCTGAACATAGTTTGTACCAGTTTGACCAGTAGGCATTTGGACTTTAGCTTCGTCTTGCACTTTTATGCTTATGTCTCATCCTACACTTTGTCTGTGCTGTCTAGATGTTGTTGTTATTATTATTGTAATTATTTAAGTACAAAGAGTGTGTTACAGTAAAGACACTAATAACAAGACCATCTTTAAAACACAAAACTGTCCTTAAAATATGTAGCTGTGAACTTCCACTTCTTCTGATTAGGCACGAACTCTTTCCTGGCTTTACTAGACAATGGGATTTGCACCTGTTTGTGTTGTATTCATTCTTTTTTTTTCTTTTAAATGAGGATTTCTCAAAAATGTATAGATATTCTTGGTTTAGGGGGAAATAATCTGTACAATCTCATTTATATTCTTAACTGTTTCTTCCTTTCCCGTGTGCAGGGATGAGAAGGTCTGGGTTATAAACTTTGGCATGACAATCCTCTCTCAAAATATAACTGTCATGCTAGCTGTATGTGCTTTTCACAGACTCAGGCTGCAAGTCTGAGTTATGAAGGCTTCCTATGGTAAGAATGAGAAGGAGAAGTCGAATTTACAGCAGGCTTTCAAATTTTAGGTGATTTTGCGAGCCAGGCCCAAAGTATCCTGGTGGATGTGAGTTGCTCTGTGGTCTGGTAGGTATTCTGCCCTTTGGCTCTCTGCTGAGCCTCCTGGTGGCATAGCCAGATGTGGCAAACTGGAGTAAAAAACCAACAGCACTTTGGCTATTGAATGAGAATGTATCCTGATTTGCTAGTTCATGGAAGTTCCCACTAATGCCAGTAGTTCAGCACACTGGTCTCTTGAGCTATGACATGTGAACTACTAAGGGAAGTGCTGCTCAAATGTGTTTACTGTTCAGTGGCAAGGACTGTCAGGTTATGTGCACAACAGCTCTGCAGCATCTATCTGATGACACGAGTGACTTTTGAAGCTGTTTTGCCATTGCTGCTTTGTCTGTGGGTATTCCCTCTTCTTTCTTTTTATGTGAAGACCGTGTCTCAGATTGATTCTGTCATTATAAAGGGGTGCTCCAATTTGCATGGAGAAACACCACAGAGACTGCCAATCTTGCATTTGACACGAAACTCAGCCAGGGTTTCAGAAGCATGTTTCCATGTTGCAGTCCAGAAAAATGTCTTCTGGGGCCCCCAGACTGGTTGAGATACAGCTGCTGTTCTTTTCTTTCCAAGGACAGAGCATCTCTGCTGCCTAGTGTTAGGGCCTGTTACACTCCTGGACAGGGAGGTTAGTGCAGAAAGAACACCAGCTTTTACCCTCTTCTCCTGCAGGGAGAAGGAATGCTTCTTTCCTGACTGGTTTGCACCAGAAGCCATCTTGACTTTGTAATTTTTTGATAAATTCCTAGCAGGGCCAGTCTGTTCTTCCCAGGGAACAGCTGGACCTTTTTAGAGAGAAAACTTTGGAAAGAAAAGCTTTGCTACAGCCTGTCATTTCTTCCTTATGAAAGGTGTAGGCTGCAGCCTCGCTCAATTTTCTGTTTGTTTTGTTTGTTTACTGCAGTAGAAATTAGCAAAACTATGCAAATCTTTTGTGGCCAATGCCAGATTAGCACTTCAGGGTCTCTCACTAGAAAGGTCATCGCTGCCTGAGGAGCTCAGTACACACAAACAAGATATAGAAGGTAATAGACATGAATGTCAATAATTTACCCTGTTGAGCTGCCCGGGAGCAGTGCTGGGATTCAGCAGCTGCTGCTTAGAAATGCATAAGTAGTGGTTTTCTCTGTTTCATATTGGAAGCAGCAGTGTCCTTCCTGCTGGTGAAAGCACAGGCTTTAGCTAAAACATCAATCCTTAGCTCTGATGGACCTTCTGCCTTAAGGTGTTAAACTTTCCTCTTGGATGTTAAGCAAAATTCAATGTACTGGGCATTTCCTTTAGTAGGAATAACTCAGGTGCTGCAGTTGTTTTCTCTAAAGGTCATGATATCTACCCCAGCTATGTTTTTCTTGTACAGGTCCATCATCCTTTGCTGGTGCAGAACAGAGACACGACATTTTCCAGGCTCTGGATGTTTCTGTGTACGAAGGCTGTGCCCAAGCATTGCAGCCTGCTAGATCACACACCCTGGGAGGCAGCAACCATCCCCTCCCTGAGGAGACTTTTCAGGATAGGGAGCTGACTCTTACATCTTGGGTTATTAACTCAAGAGGGAAGCCAGGAGCAGGGTGCAGAGGGAGGACGCAGGGAAGGAGGGTCGGGCTGACAGTGGCAGCAACTCAAGGCCCTAACGGCTCAGCCCAACTCACGTCGCACTGGTGGAAACCCTTGTGTAGGGACGTTGGATTCCTCAGAAGGCAGCGTAGGAGCACATCACAGCCTGCTGCCACAGCTTGTTCGGTCTGGGTATGGAAATACACCCGTGTGCATGGGTGCATGTACACACACGATGTGTGGTGCTTTAATTTGTACCTAAACTACAGAAAAACATGTTTCAAAGCTGTGTTTACATGTCTCTGTCTAAACATCTGTGAAGGCCCTCTTGGGTGGCACTGTTAATTTTTGTACAATAAGCAATCTGGTTGTATGAAGTAATAAACGTACGTGTAGAGTCTGTTTGTCCCGCTGGGGTTGGGCTGCGAGCGCTTCGCTGCTGCTTCCAAAGGCTGCCATACAATGTTGATCTTCTCAGCATGTCGCAGTGGTGTTGGACTCGCCAAAGCCCTCGGTGGAGGGCAGTTAAAGCAGAGGCTGGGTTTTTTTTGGATAACGCTGTCAGTAATGCTTTCTGTCTTAAATTGGCCCTTTGTTGCCACAAGCTATAAAATGCAGAATGCTCCAATGCCCAGCACATGGGAGGAGGGTGGGGGAGAGGGGAGCAGAGCAGAGCAGAGGCCCCAGCAGATGTTCAGTGTTAGCACCTGATTCAGACCTCACAGAGCCAGGCAGGCTTTTTTATTACTTGCCTCTGGGCTAGAACTATAATCAGACTCCAGAGAAGCTGTATCATCAGCTGCCTGCTAACCAGAAGACTTTCAAGAGCAAAACTTCTGTTAGGAAAGAGCTTTCCAACTTGGAAAGACATCCCAAGTCTCCTGGAACTGGCTTGATTATCTGAATTTTCTCACTAACTTCCTTGTGAAACAATGTATAGTTTCCAGTGTTTCAGAACGCTTGAAACATGAAAGAGCAAGCAAGGGAAATTGCTGATCAAGGCATTTCAGGAGCGGTAAAATCTTTGCATATAAAGTTCAGGTCACTCCCAGTTTAAGAGAGGCTGTGAAATAGCAAAGATGCGCTGGCTTGTTCTGATCATGATAAAGATGAAAGAGCTTGTGTGCTGTAAAGAAGCCCTCCATCAGACGAGCAAAGACTTAGCTGTACAATCCAGGCAGGAGGAGGTGGAAGCAGCAGAGGAAATAGCAAAATACTTTTTGTCTGTTTTTGGAATAAGCTTCCCCAAATCAAATTGTGGACTGAAGATTTTCTGGCTCTGTAGTGACAGGTAGGTACATGATGAACGTGCAGGTAACTCCGTGCTGCCAAGGAGCAAGCAGGGAGCCTGGGAGTGTTAGAGCAACATGGTCTCAAGCAGGTGGGCAGCCGAGGCCCTGCTGCGTGCGAGCCCACCGGCCGCTGCCGCAGGTGCTGAGTGCAGCCAGGCCAGGCAGGAGCAGCCTCAGCAGCCCGCTGATGGGATAAAGCAGACTGCATAAATCCACTCATGTTGGTGATAGCAACGGCAGAGAGGTGCTTCTGAGAATGTGACACACGGTGTTTTTCCCTGCTCATGTGAAGTGTTTTGTGAGAGCACCGTGTGAGAAATTGGCCATGGCTGCGAGTGCCTCAAGCTCCCGTTTCAGAGCCCGACTTCCACACAAGCCTTAGCTAACAGAGCTGCAGCAGCACGTGATGTTCCTGCCTCCCACAGCACAGGGACACTTGACCCTCTCTGCTTTCTAAGCCAGCCTGGTTTTGTATGCTGGTTGTGACCTGTTCTTCTGACCCACTTACTGCGTATGTGATTGTTCAGTACCTACAATAGAGGAGCTCCTTTTGCACGATACAGAGCTGTCTTTTGATCCGCTACAGCGGCGTGCTCCTACACATGTCTGCACCTCGGTGATCCTGGAAAGATCCAGGCAATTTTCCTCTTCTTTAGAAGGCCCCAACTGTCATGAAAAGCATAAGGGGTGAGATGTCTTGACTAGCCGAGCTGCCCGTTGCAAGAACACTTACCTCAACATCGTAGAAGTGCCACAAGGAAAGTTCTCACTTTGTTATGAAGAGGCAAATTGTGGGGATGTTTCCATTCCTACTGCATGGGCAGAGTTAGGGTTGTGTCGTGTCATATCCAGGCTCTGGCTTTTGTTTATTTGTGACTTTGTTGTAGCAGGCACATTTTTCTCAGAGTTAGGGGGAAGCCATGGGCCTTTTGTTCAGTGTCTGGATTAGGGTTTTGGGGATCCTGTGATGGGATTGGTACCTGAAGCTGCTGAGCCTGTTGGGTTTTGGGGATCCTGTGATGGTGTTGGTACGTGAAGCTGCTGAGCCTGTTGGGTTTTGGGGATCCTGTGATGCGGTTGATACATGAAGCTGCTGAGCCCATTGGATTTTGGAGATCATGTGATGGGGTTGGTACGTGAAGCTGCTGAGCCCGTTGGGTTTTGGAGATCCTGTGATGGGGTTGGTACATGAAGCTGCTGAGCCCATTGGGTTTTGGAGATCCTGTGATGGGGTTGGTACGTGAAGCTGCTGAGCCCGTTCCCAGCATGCTTGCTTTTGGAGGAATGCATCATGCATCCCTTTTGCGTGGCTGGCTGTGCAGTAAGCAGTGTAGCTTTGCATGTCCCTTAAATATAATATTTAGAATACTAGTTAGGCAAAGAGAAATTCTTATTACCAGTTTACAACTGTGTTGCTCCCATTGATGAGCGGCCCCTTGCAAAGGCTGTGCAACTGATGTAAAAGAAACTCTCTTGGAAGTAAGAATTTTTTTAACTTGACTTTGGAGAGCAAGAAAGGTAGAAAACTATTTCCCCAGGGGAAGGTACCAGAGAACTGAAGACGATGAGAGCTGAAATTTCTTCTTTTATGTGTCTCCCTTTTGTCTCGCAGTTACACTGCTGGGTTGCACTTTCTGGTTCCAATTTGTTTTGAAATAATTACCATTGTTTATCCATCTCTCAGACAGCCTCTGCGGACGAAGCGGTTGCACAGAGCCCTCCTTTGCTGAGCGGTTGGCGGTGGTGCACAGCATGTTGTGCGACGTCTAATTGAACGGGCTGATGGCATGAGATCTTCCTTGTGAAGTAAAGGTCACCCAAATGGTGAAGGTGAGGGGAACCGCGCTGCATACCAATTGGACTGGCAGAGACAGGAACCATAGCAACGCTGCACAGAGTTTATAAATATAACCAAGAAGAAAAAGGGAATAACCTTAAGGAGCTGCTGACAGCGCTGCAGTGTGCGTGTTGATAGAAACGGTGGTCTTTGCGTCTTTGCCAGGGAGGAGAACATATGTAAGAGGGGGGAAGTGGCTCAGGGAACAAAGGAAGCTCACTGCAGGCTCTGACGCTTGGTTTTGTCACCCACCCTTGCTGCCCGAAAACACACGGTTCCCCAGGGACAGGTTGTTACGGCTGCTACAAAAACTGCATTTTAGATCATCACATTTGAATTCCTGAGAGCTTACTTCCCATCTCAACACGTCTTCAAACTTGGGGACGCGTGCGGTCCGGAGTGTTTCTGGACGGCTAGAAGAGTGAGGGGCTGTTAACAGCCATGTGTTTCTGTAGGGTCCCTGGGTTTTATTGCACCCTTTGGGCATACGAGAGGAAATACTACAAACGCTTATGGCGAGTTGAGGTGTTAGAAGGCTGAGAGAGAGGTGGAAGTGAAGTCAGTCACCTGAGATTCTGGGATCAGTAGAGGAGACAAAACTGTCCCTCTGACTCCCAGTTCTTGATCCTAAAGCATAAAACAGTGTTTTTCAGCTGCTTTTGCTTTGCAGCCCCCTAGCATTTTTTCTACTGAGGCTGAAGGTCCTTGTGTTGTGAATTAAACACAGCAAGCTTGTTTTCCTTAAATACCTTCTGCAGGCCCTTAACAAACAGCCCGTGGTGTTCCTGAGGGTGCAGATGATTCTTTGAAAAGCACTGGCCCATGCCATCCTAATCTTGTCTGAATTTCTTACAGGAGGGAGTCTACGATTTTATTTTCTTCTTGTTAGTTTGCTCCAAGAGATGGAACCCAGTGAATGTGAGGTGCTTCTGGGGAGTTTATTTACAGTGAGGGTTTTTCTGTGCAGATTAGCATTTCATCAGCATATGGCACAGACATTTAAAATAAATATTTGACTTTCCTTAATTTATGCTTGTGTAGAAAGGTCCCTGAGCATGCATATCTTTCCCTGTGTTGTGTCCAATTAGACTTTTCTACCAAGGTGATGGGGGCCTGGGCTCCTTCCTCTGCTGAGGAGCCGAGAGCTGTGACTTGTGTGCTCCTCCTCCCCTGCGTGAAGGAGCCACAGGCCGCCTGGGCTCGGGGCGTGGGGCAGGCAGCCATCCCCTCTACTGCTGCCTGGCAACTGAGAGCTTTAGTTAAATTGAGGACTTGCCCAGCTTGAGCAAATGCTGAGCACCCCGTCCTTCGCCCACCGAGGCAGCTGTGCTGCTGCAAGGCACGGCCCCCACACATGTCACAGCACACGGCTTCACCCAGGAGATGCATGAGGAGGAGATCAGGCAGTGTGGGGCTGGGCGGCATGCTAGGCTGCCTCCCTGCATGCCCACCTGGCCCAGGTGGGGGAAACTGATGGTGAGGAGAGGGGAAAAGCACTCCCCCAGTCGTGCAATACAAATGTGGAGGGGGGAAGAGCAGGAAACTTACTTGAAAAGAAAGGAACAAATGGAAAACTAACCAGTTTGAAGACAAAGTAGAGCCTGCCATGGCTGCTGACCCAGGAGGCCTTTTCCACCTCTGTGGCATATCCAGATGTTTTGTTTTCTTACAGGTGATTTGGAAACTTTCTACTAGTTTCCAACCTGATCAAGTCCACACTTGATTTGTATCTATCTGATCTTGTGCTAATGTCATCTTCTAACATGTAGCTCTCACTCTCTGATCCTTATCCTACATCCCTGAATGTATTTATAGAACCACCACGTAAGGCAACACTGTGCTTTGTTAGACCGTACAAGCTCCTTTGGTCTCTTTTGTAAGACAGATCCTCTTCAGCAACCTTTCTTGTCACCTGAGTGTGTTTGGTCTTTTAACCCAGATCACCAGACGTGCACACAAGGGGTCTGTAAAGCTGCACAAAGCAAGGCACCCAGTGAGGCAAGGGAAAAAAGGAATTGCCATCTTCATATGTTGTTGTAATCAAGCAAATAAATCGAGTATGCTGTTGGATGACCTGCAGGAGGGCAGAAGGCTTAGGTATATTGTTGGTGCACAGCTGCTAGGGCTCGTTAGAGAAATGAGATGATGGTAGGCAATGGGATATAGGGGGGAATGGGAGGCCAGATGCAGGAGCTATCCAGGAGATGGCAAGAGAAGGGATTTGGATATTCTGTCCATGGGGGATGCAGCTAAGTGCACCCATATGGTTTGAGACCACAGCATTTCTGGGGATGTTTGGATGATTTCCAGACAAACAGGAAGAAAGTGATTTGGGACCAGCTAACAAGCTCCAGGGGCAGCACAGCCACCCATAAAACCAGGGATGAGTGTGAATGTGGAATCACAGGACGGATCATACCTACCTCCTGCCAGTCTCCCTGTCTCTGCATTTCTCATCCTCTGTATGTGCAGAGCCCAGCCAGACCTGGGTTATCCTGGCACTCACACTCGAGTCTCCACTGCCACGAGTATCCATTGCTCTCTGCAGGACCCTGCCAGTACTCCTTCCTCTCAGGCTGTCCAGAGGCAAAGCCAAACTGCAGCCTCCCAAAGGGAGCCATTAAGTATTTGGCACCAGAAATCCTATTATGCAAAAAGACAAATCCACTTAGCTTGAGTCTGTTCAGAAGATTCTTTTACTATCTGGTGATGGTTGTTACAACCAAGGTGGGAACCAAGCTATTGTTCTTCTGCTCCTTGGCACTGGAACTGTCCCAAAGGCTGCAGAGGTTCTGGGGACCCTGAGAAGGTGAAGGCTTCATCTCACATTAGAGACCCAGGAACTCAAAGATCTCTTCCAGCTAAAGGTATTTGATGCCTTGGACCTGCTAGGAGTTACCTACAGGCTGCCTGGGCAGTATTTTCCTCTAATGGTGCAGGACAGTTTTAAAGAGACGAAGCTTGTGTCTGAACACACCTGACAGAGCCCACCACGCAGCTTCCCAGTCACATTTGCTTGAGATCATATTGAATACAGTCAGGTCTGTGGTACAGAATGAGGCAGAGATTGGTGGTAGTTGCTGCTGTGGGAGCTAATCCTGGGATGATGATGTAACTGCCCAAGTTAGGATCTGTGGCTGCTTTAGGGGGCTGAGTTTGGAGCTCCCCTTGCCCCACTGCAGATACTTGTGTCTGAACTGGCCACTCAGACTTGGCCACTTGTAGAGTGGGCAAAGAGAAATGGGCAAGTTTAGGATGAGAATTCTCTGGGACATCTGAAGTGCCTTCTCCAGGATCAGATGAGCAACACTTCCAAAGTGTCCTCTATTTTACAAGACATCAAGGAGAAGCTGTTTAGATGGCAACTTTTGGGTGAGAAGAACCTCTTCAATGTTGGTCTGTATCTGCTCAGTACCTTTTGCCCTCACTGTCCCACCATCATTGCAGCCTGGTGGTTACCTACCTTCAGATGTCCTATGGTCCCTCAGGCTCTTGGGTGCAGACACAGAGCACACGCACTCCTGACCACCTTGCTAAGTCAATCCCAAGCTCTGTCTCAATGCTGTTCTCCTTTGCAGATATTAATGCTCCCCTTTTCTCCCTGGAAGGCTCCTGGTTTTATTTTTTCCCCAACCAAGCAGGGAAAATTATTTTCCTCAGCCTGGTCAAGTGGGGCCAGCACACTCAAGGTATTGAAATTGAGTTGGTAGCATGGAAACATCAAGGATGTGCCCCTTCATCCTGGCCCCTCCTGTCAAACACCAAGAGCAGGAGGAGGTGAGACAAGGCAGATACATTTTTCCAGAGGAGCTGTAGATTCTGGTACTAATTGGGCAGGATCTGCCAGGAGACAGCAACAGTGATTCTTCCTCTAGCGAGAGAGAGGAAGGCATAAGAAATTTGGGAATTATTAGGGGCTTAAAAAAGGCTAAGCATCTAGAGCTCAGACTGGTGTAGAGATGCTTCCTCTCCTAATTTCTGCAGCATCTTTCCCTCAGAACACAGCATCCCTCCGGTGCTGGAACAGTCCTCTTTCCCTCAGAGTACTGCTTCCCAGCAGCTGGCAGTGGATGTGCTGTGCAGATAGGCTGGGCAGTGGGCAGGGTGGGATACAGCCTGGCTTCCACTGGGCCTCTGAGGGATTCCAAAGTGTGCAACATGGCCATGGGCCAACTCGAGAGGAGAGGAGAGGAGAGGAGAGGAGAGGAGAGGAGAGGAGAGGAAGAGGTGTTGGGAAGAGATGCTTCTTTGCAACAATATTTTATAAATATGTCCTGCATGGCTGCTTCTTCACTGGAAGGGTTGTTAGGCACTGGCACAGGCTGCCCAGTGAGGTGGAGGAGTCAACATCCCTGGAGACATTTAAAAGCCACATAGATGAGATGCTGAGGGACATGGTTTAGTGGTGAGCTTGGCAACGTGAGGTTAGTAGTTGGACTCAGTGATCTTACAGGTCTTTTCCAACTGGAATTATTCTATTAATCTGGTTATCTGTGGAGTTGGGAAGCTTTTTTCTCTCTTTGCTAGATAACTTTTGGCTCATTCCTCTCAAACTATGGAGTTTTGGGAGGATATAGGCAGGCTGCACTTGTGCTGCAACCAACATAAAAATCACCTGAGTTCTCATGTCTTCACTGTTACCCTGGCAAAGGGGATGAAGATTGAGGAGAGGAGGTGCCAAGTGGTGCACCTGAGGTGACAGATGGGAGCAGACGTGTCTCCTCATCCTTCAGAGTGGGGTGGAGCTCATTTCCAGCTTGATCTACCCTTCATGGTGCTGAGGGTGCTCCTGGAGAAAGTGTCTGGAAATAGTTAACAAAGACACTGAAAGGGAGAGGATGAATGTGCTCTGACCATGGTCTGTGCTCTGAGACAAGAGATTCATAGTTTGTGTGGCTTTGGTGGTTAAACTGTTGCTTCTCATAGCTGGTGAGTTAGTGGTAAAACCAGATTCCAAGATTTGGTTGGATCTTGCACAAGGACTCAGATGCCCTCACGTTCTCCTGTTTGGATAGATGGTTGTGCTTTGCAGCTGGGGTAACTCACCCCAGAAATCCCTCTGCTGCTGCAGAAAATTAGTTGCTACCATCAGACAACTTGTCTGATGTCAGACAAGATGGTGCCCTCCGTGGGGCCAAGGCCCAACACAACCTTGGCTGAAGGAAGCTGTCCAGACCCTGCCAGGGGATGGCTGGTTGCTTGGCCAGGCACCTCCTGGCACCGGCTGGGCCCTGTGGGGTGGCAGCTGGGCAGGGCCTTGTCCGCTCTTTGTGAAGACGCGGCTGGGACATCTCCATTTGTTCCCCAAGAGCGACGGTGGCCTGTCTCCTGGCTTGGCTTCCTGAAGGATTTCTGCTCCCACCAGGATTTTCCAGCTGCTGCTGCTGCATGGCACACAGCTGGAGCACTTGCCTCTCAGGGAAGCTGTGCTCTTCATGTTTGGTTTTGCCTTGAAACAGATTTCGTTTTTTTCCTTAAGAATGAGCCTAGCATGCTATGAAGCAAATGTTTCAATATCCTCCAGTCTCTCGGGACTCATTACGAATTTACATTTAAGCCTTGTTTTTTATTTAAACCTCAGAGTTTTCCATGTAATTTTCCTGTGCAAAGAGAAAACTCAGCTCTTGCCTGTGCAGAACCTGCTGCCTCAGCCAGCTCAAGTCCCTTGAATCAGGTTTTATATGCTGTGTACGCGGAGCTTGTAACCCCTTTGATTCAGGGCTCCTCGGGGTGTGGTGCTCACACCAGACTGGGAAATACTGAAGTTTCTTAAGCTGTGCGGAGGCTGCAGAGCACAAGAGCTCATCTGGAAGGCATTCAAATGCTTGTTGAGCTCTGAATTCTTGAAGACCACTTGACTCTTAGAGCCAACAGAAACCTCCTGAATGTGGCCGTCTGCAGAAATATGTCCTTAAGAGAGCAAGAAATCATAAGGAAAAAAAAAGGTTCAAACTGCTTTTGAGATTCATAAACACTTGAGGAAGTTTTAAGAGCTAGAATAGCTTAATAGTTGCTTTACATGCCCAGCAGCTTTCCATTTGTGGATCTAACAGCTATAGCTGGGGGCTGGATGCAGTTCCTGGCCTCGGGGCTGGGTTCAGGGTCCACAGGTCTTGCTCAGAGCAGCTTTAGCTTTAAAGAAACTGCAAAAGTTTGTGTGCAAAGTGCTGACTGTAAACATCCACCACGGGAAAGAGCTCGAGGAATGTGTATGTGCCAGGCTTGTTTAGAAACCGCAGATGATTTACAAAGTGAGCTTAATTGGAAGCCTCTCCTTGCGGCTTTCTGACGTGTTATTTTTCTGATGCAGACGTGTAGGAGCTGTTTAAAAGGTCTATGTTTACTAATGAGGAGTTGTGTAATTGGGGATATATTTATTAGCTGTACATGTGCAGGATGGGGAAATGACTTGAGCAGCAGCAGAGCAAGAAAAGGTCTGGGTGTCTCGGCATCACAAGCTGGGTGGGAGAGACTGGCGTCCTGCTTTCCTGGTGGAAGGAGAGGCCTCTTGTCCTCGTTGCCTGGGCATCTGTCTCCAGTCCTGGCACTGCAGCTGAGAGAACACGAGCAATCTGAGAGCCTCTACAGAAAGGCAGTAAGAATCATCTTAGAATCACAGAATGGTTTGGACTGTAAGGGACCTTAAAGATCATCTTAGTTCCAACCTCCCTGCCACCTTCCACTAGACCGGGCTGCTCAAAGCCCCATCCAGCCTGGCCTCGATCACTTCCAGGGATGGGGTGTTCACAGCCTCTCTGGGCAACCTGTGCCAGTGCCTCACCACCCACATAGTGAAGAACTCCTTCCTTACATCTAATCTAAATTAAAAGAGGTGCAGAGAAACATGATTTGTGGAGAAAAGTGCTCAGAATGAGAGCTGCTGTATTGTAAAGAATAAAACTTTAAGGAGCTTTAACTTGGTTAAAAATCTAAAAAGGAAAATACACTAAAAATGTGTAAAGGCGGAGAAGGTATATCATTCTTGTAGTCCACTGAGGGTAAGGCAGAGGGAAACAGCCTCAGGTTAACTTACGGGATATTTGTGTTAAACATCAAGGGAAAGAATACAACGTCCCCACGGGAAAAACTGGAAGTGTTGTGGAGACCCATCCCTGTGAGGCACGTCTGAACTGTCCCCCGGGAGCAGCACTAGAGGAGCCATTCTGCCCACGAGCACGGGACTGGACTAAGTGATCCTCCAGGCTGGGTCCTGATGAGTGCTGCTGCTATTTGGGCTTTACAACCCTTACCCCTTTCTCCCATGAACATCAGTTTATAAGCTGCTTCGTGGAGCTGCTGCTGGCACTCACTGACAGAAGCAATGAGAAAAGTTCTGTTGCAGGAGGCTGATGACATTTTTCTCACCAGCACCTCTAAGGATGCCTATGCCAGCCACATTTGCTGTCTGGAAATTCTAGGGTAGCCAAGATGATGGTGTTCAGCTCCCGGCTCCACAGTCCTTAAGGTGTTCGCAAGGGAACAACCTCACAGCATCCACCCTCATATGCTTTCTGTGTCTAAGTGCTTCAGTTCTCTCTCCCCATATCCCTCCCCAGACTTAAAAGTGACTGCTTAGCTTATTAACAGCTTAGTAATACATCAGGCCAGTTGCCTCCCCAAGGATTTTGTCCAAGAACGTGAGGGGCAACTGGAAAAAAGTGCATATGAAATAAAACGTGGAATTTTGTTTCTGTGAAGCTGGATTCTGTCACCTCCCTGGCTGTATTCGGGCAAACTCACCTAGATTTCCATCTCCCAGGAATCCCTGCCTCTATCCTGACCTACAGAACTGATTCTGAACGCCTCAGTAAATACCCATTACTCTCCTGGCAATTTTCTTCTGAGGGTTAACATCCTTCTGGCTAAAGAGTACACCTGATTTCTAATTCAGCTCAGCGTGTTCTCCAGTGCCCGTCACTGTCTGTCTATGTGCCATCCCTCACACTAAATTTTTAGTACCCCTCTTCTCATCCGTATTTTCTCTCCGCACATGTACTTACACACATCATCAAATCACTTCTCGGTTTTCTTTCTGACAAGTTACAGAGGCTGACCTCTAGAAGTCTATCCCTGTAAGTGGTTTTCTTCAGCTCTCAAACCATTTTTTATGGCTCTTTTCTTCACCCGCTCCAATTTTTTGATGTCCTCTTTAAAATATGGCACCTCAGCAGGATGCAGTATTCTGGTGTCAATCTGTCCAAGGACGTACACGGAGATAAAATCGCCTTCTATTCCACTTCACAGGCCTGTTGCTAATACACAGAAGGACCAAATTAGCTCTTTCTGCTACAGCAGACAGAAAAATAGGTCCCACATTTAAGAAGCAGAAGGCCAGATAGCGGTATTAAAAAGAGAAAAATGGAGCCAACGTGAAAGCGGAATTACAAACCGGGGCAGCATTAATAGCTGTGTGATACCAGCCCCAACACATTAGTTGCAACACAATGCTGAGAAAACAGTTTCTTGCTCATCAGAGGCTGCTGCGAGCTGGTGTGCTGTGATGGCTGGGAGGGGAAAGGGCTGAGGGGGATTCTTGTGTCGCATTATCCTGGCCAGCAGGCTCTGTGCAGGCAACCCCTGCTCTTTCCTGGGGTCAGCCCTGCAAACTGTGCAGTGCCATCAGGGCTCTGTGTACACGAAGGCACCCCCAGCCCTTCACGCTCTCCGTCTTCTGCATGCAAAAGCTTCATCAGGCAGGAGGGTTTTGTCTTGAATTCCCTCATTCCCATGCCTGGTGACACTTGCAGAATACAGAGTCACTGTGTCATTTGCAGATACATTTTCAGTACCCCTCCTCAGCATAAGCCCCATTTTCTTGTATTAAAGACAGTGACCTGACCTTGATTGCTTTAAAATTGCCGAGGGACTCCCCAAGGCAGCTCAAGGGTAGTTAGTTTGCCTTGTGCACAGGAGCCAAGTCTCTTGCTCCTTGAAGACCTTCTGTCAGATGATACCTCAGTCTCCTTCTTCCTCATTGCTATATCTGTAAAATAGGCTTAACAGCTTTGGGAGCAGCTGAGATGCTCAGATCTCATCCTAAGGATTCTTGTCAAGGAGGCAGTTTGTGCAACTGCAAACCCTGTTGTGCTCTCACAACGAGGGTGACAAAATGTCTCCTTCGTCCCTGCTAACCTGCTGCTACAACACTGGGTTGTGACCCCCCGGTGCTTGGGTGCTTTGGGAACCTGGACGCCAAGGGCACTCTTGGTCCTGTGCTTGCTGCATGTGCTTCTCATTGGATCTAAGTGCAAGGGTGTCCTTCCCTCAGGGGAGGAATGAGAGGAGTACTGATATAGAGAGACAAGTGTTGGGAGACTGATGCACTGGAGAGAGCCTGGGGGAGGGCCACTAAGATAGCTGGAGCACAGGAAGTACCAGGAGGTGGTGAGAGAGCTGAGCTTATTCAGTCATAGGAGAAGAAGGCAAAGGAGAGGTCTATTTTTTTTTTTTCCTACAACTACCCTGTAGGTGGTGATGGGGAATATGAAGCCAGAACTTTCAGAACTTTCTGGGAGGTGCATGGTGAACGGATGAGAGACAGTACAGGAAATTCTGTTCAAATATAAGACATGAGGTTGGCACGGTGAGAGTGGTCAAACACTGTTACAGGTTGCTCAAAGAGGTGGTAGAGTCTCTGCCCTTGGAGGTGTTCAAAGTCATCATGGCCCTGATCAGCCTGCTGTGACTGGACCTGTAGAGGCAGCAGCTGCACCAAGGCTCCATAGTCAGAGATGGATACTAATGTCATCTGAGTCACTTCTTGGCCTGTGATCCTAATTAATGCTCAGGTCATTGGAAGTGATGAAGAGAAGACTAGTGAGCATCAACTAGTTTAGCCTGGAGAAAAGGGGAGACCTTATCGCTCGCTCTAACTACTTGAAAGGAGGTTCTGTGAGGTGAGTGTTGGTCTCCTCTCCCCAGTAACAAGTGACAGGACAAGAGGAAATGTCCTCGAGTTGCACCAGGGGAGATTTAGATTGGATATTGGGTAATATTTCTTCACAGAGATTATTGTCAAGCACTGGTATGGGCTGCCCAGGGAAGCGATGGAGTCCCCATCCCTGGAGATATTTAAAAGATGTGTAGATGAGGAGCTGAGGGACATGGTTTAGCTATGGGCTTGGCAGTGCTAAGTTAAATGGTTGGACTCCATGATCTTAAAGGTCTTTTCCATCCTAAACGACTCTATGATTCTACCATCATTAGGCAAGACAGGGGTGGTGTGAGAGGGTTTATGAGGTGAGAGTCATCTTAGCTGACTTCAGCTCCCCAAGGCAGAGTATCAAGCCCCACTGGCTGCCTGGGCTCTCCCCATCCTCAGTGGAAGGAGGTGTTACTCCCCTGGGATGATCCAGCTCATTCTAAGTTATGTCTCTAAGGTTGGCAAGTTGGTAGTGTTGATGATGGTATTTAGAGTTTACTTTTTGTCTTTATTGGCTACAAAGTGGGACACTAACTAGGAGATTAGAGGTGCAACCAGCTTAGACTTGGCCAGTGGAAACAACTCTGATTACAGGTGTATCTTACGAAGTCATATAGCTCCATGTCACTGAGAGGGGATCAAGTCCCTTTGAGTGCCAGGCTCAGCACCGAGCCTTCATGGGAATCAGTTTTAGATGGCCAAAGCTAGAGAAGAAAGGCCCATTCCTGATGCAATGTGCAACTATCCTGAACTTCTGCTCTTTCAGAGTGATTTCTTTTCATACCAGGGAGCTAGAGATTTGTGCTCTCTGCTGGAAAAAGTGGTTGCCTTTGATTGACATGCAATACCTCAACTTGATTTACAGCAGCCAGGCTACCAAATGCATCCATGTTCCTCATTGTCTCCCCACTCCAGTCCTTCTTCTGTTTCTCAGTTCCAGACACCTCCCTAATGCCCTGACATTTCTCCAAAATGGTATTCACCATCTCCTTTGCTGAGCCTACCTCCTGTGCTAGCAGAGACTCTTTCTACCTCTCCAAGCACAGCTACCACATTACATACTCCAGAGACAGTCTCATGAGACTTCAAAAGGGCTTTCCTTGCTATTCAAAGAGAGAACAGCAAATTGCTACCTGATTCTTAAAGGCAACCTGTGTTTTCATCAAGAAAACAACTAGTTTGGCCTGTCAGTGCAATAAGATTGAGAATAAAGCCAAGAACATTGGGCTACATCTAAAAAAGACGTGCTCTGTCAGCACACACCTGGCAGATATGTTTTATGTGCTTGGGAATCTCAAGACAACAGTTTGGGGATACCTACGAGTGTACAGACACACCAGTAGGCTGTTTGCAGGGAAGGCTCTGTCTCGCTCAGTACTTCCAGCCAAGCAGCAATGACACCCAACACACTTTAATTCGTTGTAAACTGTCATTGAGAGAAAAGCAGACTTGGGCTTGTCCACGGGGTCCACGAAACCCTACGTTATGTACAGAAGCTCTTCCACCATCACAAAGTTCTTCCTGGCTTTTAAATTTATGGTTATGTGCTTTGAGCCCTGCATAATGTCATGAAGAGTGACGGTGTTTCATCTCCTGTTTGGTTTCCCACATCTGTTGGTTCTAGGTCATAGGGCTGGAGCCAGTGTCCCCTACTCACGAGACCGCTTGAAGTAGGGCAGGTTCACTTAGTTCAGCTACCAGCCCGTCCTCACCACCATTTCCCATTTTGCCCCATACTCTCCTTGAATTGCTATTCAGTTTCACTTTAGCTGTGAGGCTTCTGCTCTATTCTGATCTCCTAACTGAGATGCAAGACTGGAGACCTGCATACATTACACTCCAGACAGCAAACTGCCAGCCAGCTCCATCAGCAGCGTGTCCCTGATTCTGTCAGGTCCTGAAGTCACAGGGCACACAGGAACCATCGATTGCCCAGGAACTGCTCTGGAGGCAGCATCTCAAACGTGGAGCCTAATGAAAAACCTCTCTTCTTGCTACCATAGAAACTGAGCAGACTTAACAACAACTTGTTACTTCTCTCATCTCCAGCAGCTCAGCATCTGAAGTGACTTGACCCATTAAGATACTTGAAGATTAAGTATCACCTGGTAGCTGGAGAAATGACACTGAAGAAAAAACAAAGAGGAAACTCCTGAAGGTCTTGTGAAAGCTGCTGGGCAAAGGCAACGCTGCTGAAAAGTGAAGGCATTTCTCTAGTATGAGAAGCAAGGGAATAGAGGCCAAGAAGAGACAGTTGGCTGAGAGGAGTTCATTATGGATGTGGAAGAAACCCAGCAGGTCGGCCTTGAGCTTTGCTGTGACCCAGCAAGCTGCAGGGCTGGCAGAGCTGCAGGCTTCATGGGTACACCGCTCCCGGGCAGCATTTTCCACCCAGCATTCCATTTCTCTCTGATAGCCACGCCTGTGTGAAGCTGCATTCCCCAGGGAGCCGTGGTTCTTGCTGGAGTCCCACTTCACGAAGGGGCTGTGGGAACTGAGAGCCCTTTGTCGCCCCAGGCCCACCGTTCCCAACACCTGCGAGAAGATGAGGTCAGCCACAGTGAGGGAGGCCTTTGGCAGCGGGTTAGCAGCTTTTTGAGCTGAAATGTCCTGTGCCATCGAGCTCAACCCCCTGCTGCTTATGCTTTCAGGAAAAGGTAAATCTCTGCGTATTAATTTTGGTTTGTAATGCTTTTTGCCTATTAGTAAAGCACCCAACATAACCAAAGTCTGATGGCTCTTGCTTGTCAAGCTCTCAGGCCTACAGAGGATCTGCAGAGCTCTCAGACTCGCCAGGGACTGGAGCAAGTTTTGTAAATGCACAGAGACACGGGCAGCAGGAACAGGCTCTGGCAGGCTCCTCGCTCCATGGGCAGGGAGAGCCTCCACGCTGCAATTCAGGTCTTGAAGATACGACCACTGTGCAGAATAACCCAATGTGACACCAAGACACAGCCCCGTCGATGCCATTCAGGTGCTTTTTACTGCTCCTGGCATCTCCCTAAGGGCACTCACCATGCTGGGTATCACAGGGAGTAGTTTCAGAACATTTTCACAAACACATCCCCCATTTTAACCAGCTTTGATCAACCTGTGTAAAGAGACAAGACAAGCAGATTGTGGAAAACTGACAGTATGGAGTAAAAACACCCCTTGAAACCTGGAAAACCATGGCAACGCCGGAGTTTCACCACGCAGCACAAGCCAGTCGCAAGCGTCAGAGCAAGCTTGTGTCTGAAGCATTTCCTTCTCCCACCAAACAGCTGGGCAGGGCACCCCGGATCATACCCAGAGAAGACCGTCACGGAGGGGTTGGCACCTTGGGGGTTGCTGAGCGTGTCCTGAAAATGTGTGAGCTTGTGCACCTCTTGTGCTGCACTCTCACAGCGAGGGTGCAAAGCTGCTGTTGTGGAGGATTCATGAGCTCACTGCCCAGTGAAAAGCTGGAGAAGTTGGGGAGTCAGGAGAGAGGAGGGCAGTGATCTTCAAGGCCAGAAGGAACGATGACACTTTGATGCCCTTGCTCTCAACTATTCTGACAAATATGTCATTTCCTTCATTTTAGACAGATCAGGTGAAATTTATAGCATCAAAACTTTTCCAGCCAAACTCTGCTGCTGTTGGTGAGTTTCAAGGGCATGGTGCAGAGCAAGGAGCATCCCTTCTGGTTATCAATGCTCCCTGTAGGGCAGGTCACAAGCATTTGGGTCTTATCGGGGAGGAGATCCTGTGCACAGACACATGGCCACCGATGACTTCCCAAGCAAGCCTTGCCAGGCATGGTGATCTTTCCTTGCTGTGGTGCTGGCATCTGCAGCTTCCTGGCAGGGGCTCCTGCAGCCCAGCAGCTTAGGCTGCTGCAGCTGGTGGCTGTGAGCAGGGAGCAGAGCTGCAGGTGTCTGGCAGCAATGGTTACCCACTTGTGACAGAGGAGGGCCCTTGCATGCAGGCCCCATCCAACGTCTGCACTCATTGCCGGCCACACCAGACTGCAAGTTTCTCCACATCTGCTTCTAAAATCAAGGCCACACTGAAGAAAGGGGCATAAAAAAAATGGTGTTTTGGCAGCAGGTGCTCCAGCACGATGCCTCCTCTTGATATCTGCTTGTCTTTTCCTATCTCTGTGCAGCAATAGGGTGCAAAGTGAGGAAGGACGTTGATAGCTGTGGCCACTGCTACCAAAACCAGAGGTAAGATGCTCCCGCAACAGTGCCTGGTTTGCAGAGTCCTGTCACCTCCCTCCCTGTGCTGATGGGTGGGTGGGGAGCACCCAAAAAGGCCAAAGCACTGCGGGGTTTGTCTGTGGTGGCCAATGGGAAGTAGGGACAGCTCCTGTCTGACAGGTGAGGTACCAGGTGCTTGCTAGCCACTGCTCCCCAGCAACGAAGGGGAGGGGATTGCACCCTCTTCTTCCAGCCTGTAGAGGGAGGGAGGCTGCCCACTAGCACCATGACAGCAGGTGCCTGTCACATCCAGGACAGCTCAGAGTAGACCAGGGATGTCACTGCCATGGTGCTGGCATGAGCCTAAGGTTTGTGGACTGAGAGTGCCTCTCTATTTTTGATTGTAAGAGCTCTTGCAGTGGGATGGTTGGCAGTGCTGGAGTAATATTCAGCATTCACTGCAGCTCTTGCAGGATGCTGCAACAGCTTAACTTCCTCTGGGAGAGATTATAAAACAATAAGTTGTTGTTTTATACATTTAATGTGGTAGTAAATCAGATGAGGAGCTCAGCATTTAACTGTGAAGCTCAAAAAGCCAGATATTATCACCAAGCCCTGACATCTTCCTAGTGATATTTTGCAACCCTGTGTCACAGGCTGGTCAGAGCCAATCTCTTTTCTCCCAACACATCTTTCTCATGGCCAGGAGAGATGCTCCAGTGCCTGTGGAAAAGCCTCCAGGAATAAACATCCCCACTGTGCCCCGCTGGCAGCCAATTCCCTTTCCCTCTGGCTGTGTCTGGGAAGCAGAACCTCTCTGCTGGCAGCACCCCTGAGCTCTCATGGCACCTGCAGAGTGGAGGCTGCAGCTGCGCTTGCTGTGGGCAGGGCTCTGGGCATCCCTCTTTGCCCCTCTTAGTTTTGTCATTTCCCCATTGAGCTCACTCACCCATGCCCTGCGCGAGCCCAGCCTGGTAGGAACAGGCCGGATCCAGAGGCTGTTGCCTGATGAAGCAACACCACGTATTTGGCTACAGAAGTTGCCCTGCTTGCTCAGCTGGGTGACTCCTGCCAACGCAGCGGCACCACCGCGAGTGACTTCCAATTCTTTGACAAAGGCCAAAGACTGTAAACCAGAGCGGGACTGTTTTGGGTGGGACAGCTCAGGCGCAGAACCACAGAATCATGGAATCTCAGAATCACAGAACCATGGAATCACAGAACCACAGAATGGTTGGGGTTGGAAAGGATCATCCAGCCCACCCCTCTGCTAAAACAAGTTCACGTCTGTCAGGATGCACAGGAACACATCCAGGCAGGTTTGGAAACCTCCAGAGAAGGAGACTGCGTGCCCTCCCTGGGCAGCTCGTTCCAGTTCTCCATCACTCTCAAAATAAAGAAGTTTCTCCTCATGTTCAAGTGGAACTTCCTTTATTCCAGCTTGTGCCTATTACCTCTTGTTCTTTCACTGGGTACCACAGAAAAAAAGACTTACCCCATCCTCTCGACACCCAGCCTTTAGGTGGTGTTGAGAAGATCCCCTCTCAGTCTTCTCCAGGCTCAACAGCCCCAGTTCCTGCAGTTCTCTTAAGGAAGATGTGCCAGTTCCCTGAGCATCTTGGAGCCTTGTGCTGGGCACTCTCCAGTTTTCTGTCCCTCCTGAGCTGTGGAGCCCAGAACTGGAGACAGGACTCCAGATGAGGCCTCGCCAGGGCAGAATAGAGGGGGAGCAGAACCTCCCTTGACTTGCTGGCAAGTAAGAATTAATCATGTGCATGAGGTGTCTTTAGCAGACTCACCGTGTACTGTGGGTGCCACCTCTCACCCACGCAGGCCTCACTCTGCCTTCTTGCAAGCATGTTCCAAGCAGCAAAGGCCAGGAGCACCTTGGCACATAGCCATCATCCTCACCCTTTCCCTCCCTGGGTCATCACACCACATCCTTGCTGCAGCGGGTGCTGGGCTCTCTGCTCTGGTACCCTCCTTTGGTATTACAACCCCTGGACCTGTTCTGGGGCATGTTTGTGGGTTTTTTTAAATGTGGTTTTGTTATGTTTTTATTATTAATTTTTCTTTCCTCCAGCTCAGATGTGCACTTCAATCTCATATTGAACTTGTTGGCACCTGTCCACAGAGGGCTGGGCATACCTCTAAAAAGGAAAACCTACTTTCAAGCAACACACACAGATTGTTCTGAAGCAAGAGGATTGAACTCTGAAAGAGTAAGTTTTGGACTAAAATCAGCTTCACTCTACCTATTCAGCTGGCCTCTCTGGAACAGTTTCTCTGGTGTCGTGGTTTCGGCCCATCAGGGAACAAAAGACCACGATTAGCCTCAAGTACCGAAGACTTAAGGATTGCTAAAGGGCAGGGAGGGCTTAATTGCCGCTTAAGGTGCAGGACAAAACAGACCAGGCTACTCGGCTTGGGGAAGAAAACAGAAAACAATTTAATACCAACTAAAACACAAAACCCCAAAAACCAGAACCAAAACAAAACAACGCAGAATGGTACAGAGATGAAGAGTCCGACCAGCCCTTTAAGACCACCTGCTCCCCACCCCTCTCCTCTTCCCGGGCTCAGAGCCCTGATCCCGGTGTTTTATACCTCCGTCCCCCCTGAACGGCCCAGGGGGGCAGGGAGTGGGGGTTTCAGTCAGTCCGTTCCTGGTGGCTTCTGCCGTTTGTCTCACCTCAGGGCAAGTGGGTTCCGCACCAGTCCTCCTTGCAAGTCCGTGAGGTACCACACACACATGGCAGCCCTGCACGGGCTGCACCGACGCACATTTGTCCCAAAGCCCTGCACGGGCTGTACCGATGCTCATTTGTCCCAAAAGTTGCTGCTCCTCTCTGCCTCTCGTGTGGGGCTGCTCTGCGGTGCACAGGCTCTCCAGCATGTCCTGTGCCATGACCGCCTCCCCCACACAGTCTCTGGCCCGTCCGGGCACACTCACATGAAGTTGCTGCTGCTGATCCATAGGTTGCAGGGGTACCGGCTGCACTCTCACCACGGCTTGCAGAGGGGTCTCTGGTCTGATGCTCCATCCTTCCTCCTTCTCCGACTGTGGGGTCCGCATGGTCGCCTCCATCTTGTACCACTCTTACACCTCCTGCCTGGCACCTCAAATTCCCGTCCCTAAATAGTGATCGCAGAGGCGCCAGATTGGCCCAGCCGGGCCGAGGGGTGGGTCTGAACCCAGGAGTCGGGGGAGAGTCTAAAAAACTTTTACCGGGTCTTCACTGCAACCCGCTCCCTCTGTTACTAAGCAAAAGCAACTCCTTGCTAAACCATGACATCTGGTCATTGCTACCTGAGTCTGCTTTTCTGTGAAGATGGCGGGTGCATGTGCAGTGTCTCTGAATAATGATGCTGGGCATCAGAAAATGGTCTGCTCTAGGAAGTTCATTTTTGCATGACAAATTATTCACATTCAAGGGGTCTCCCAGGACTGTGTCTCCCAAGCATTAGATGCATGTGAGACCCTGGCTTCTGGCTGGTCTGGCCAAGGAGCATAACCATAAATGTTTTTATTGTTGTTGGACAGTGTATTTTCTCTTGGATCAAACATTAGGGGTTTGGGGCTTGTTTTCGGTGTAGCAATAGCACTTCATAAAAAGGAAACAGATGACAGGTCTTTTCCTGTGTTAGCTTTGGCATGGGTCACTCTTCCTCACACAATAACCTCTTAAATGAAGCTAATGAGGTTTCAAACTAGAAAGTCTATCACGGCATGGAGTGGAGGGTAGGAAGAAGCAGATCTGACCCGTTGGCCATGCTCAGTGGTGGAGTGGCGTGTGCCAAACAGCTACACAACCACACCACAATTACATGCAAAATAATCAAGTAGCCCCTGCCAAGACACACCTCCCCCTCCAAGACATTCACTGCAAAGCTGCTGTGCCGGCATGATCCTGTGGGAAAGATTGTGAATGTCCCACTGTCTTGGGTCAGAGACCTTACAGAGACTTGAAGGCAAGTGGAACTCCCCAGAAGGGGATGGGAGGTGACATGTGGGCAAATACCACCCAAACATACATCTCTGCTTCTCTGGGTAGGGTGGTGACATCAGCCCATGGAGGGGAAGTATGGGGGCACAGAGCCAAGACCCACGACTAGACACCCATTGGATCACAGAATCACATAGAATCACAGAGTGGTCAGGGTTGAAAGGGACCTCTAGAGATCATCCAGTCCAACCCCCTGCTAAAGCAGGTTCCCTTCAATCAGGATGCACAGGACTGTGTCCAGGTAGGCTTGGAAACCTCCAGAGAGGGAGATTCCATGGATGTGTGCCATATTGCAGCTGCTGCCCAAAGAATGGGCCAGGTGAAGAACCACAGCCCTGGCACAGATGAGGGTGCAATATGACCTTCTGGACCTCACACATGGTTGTTCTGGAGGTTCTCAGGATATAAGACATGGTGGCTGTATCTGCATCAGTGACCAGAAAGTGCCCTGGACTGTTCTCTGGTGCTGCGACATCCAGATCACGGTGGCCTACACTTCTGTGGTTGAGGTCTCTGTCCCTCACCTACCTATGGGGAAAGGCCCTTGTCCCACACTAACTCCCAGAGTTAGTCCCCATGAAGTGTTTGGAAAAATCATAGCATGGATGAGCCATGGTATGCCCTGGGGAATGCTGCCTACCATGCTCACCATGCTGACGGATGTAGCTGAGGAGAATCTAGCTGAAGGAAGTTTGAAGGAGTATTCCAAGTTTCTACCCTGCACAGGTGAATTTGTGCTTGTTTTTGTGAGAGCTGTGACGTGTGCTAATGAGTACTTGCAGAAGAGATGCAAAGGAGAGAGTTGGTTGCTGGATTTGCCTTTGCATCACAGATGATGAGAGAGGCTGCTGGGAGGACCAGAGCTCTGGCCAAACCCTAGATAAGAAGCTCTGCTTTGCCTTAAACTGGGCAGAATCAGATGCCAGCAGACTGCCAGTGTTACGTGATGGGGAACTGTCCAGCCGAGCTAACCACCCCATCCTCCGTGACACACATCAGGCTGCCAGGGATCTCGAAGGTGGCTGTGTCAGCCCGTGCAGTCAAATGAGTGGTTCCCAAGTCCAAAGGCATCGCCTTGACCAGCCTGGGACCTTCATTCCACATGCAGGTTTTTCTGGAAAGCACCAGGTACTGCTGCTTCCACAGCAGCACAGTGGTTCAGAGGGTGGAAGGAGACGGGCTCTGCCAGGGCCTCGGTCTTCAAACATGTTAATTAATTCCTTTGTGGCAAATTAATTAGGGAAAAGAGGGAGACTGCAAGAGGCAAGCTACAGTGTCAACAACCTTTACCCACCACTCTGCCCAATATTCCCTGCAGATCTTCTTCTGAGCTCGGGGTTGTCGTGGTTTCTGCCCATCAGGGAACAAAAGACCACGATTAGCCTCAAGTACCGAAGACTAAAGGATTGCTAAAGGGCAGGGAGGGCTTAATTGCCGCTTAAGGTGCAGGACAAAACAGACCAGGCTACTCGGCTTGGGGAAGAAAAACCAGAAAACAATTTAATACCAACTAAAACACAAAACC
>WBNH01002881.1:304099-372300 GCA_013401255.1 Urocolius indicus
GTCCTCAAATAGTGATCGCAGAGGCGCCAGATTGGCCCAGCCAGGCCGGGGGGTGGGTCTGAACCCAGGAGTCGGGGGAGAGTCTAAAAAACTTTTACCGGGTCTTCACTGCAACCCGCTCCCCCTGTTACTAAGCAAAAGCAACTCCTTGCTAAACCATGACAGGGGTGTCCCTGTTCAAGGCCACAGCATCAGCCTGTGCCTCGTGCTTACTTAAAAGCAAACCAGACCAGCGGGAGAAATGCTCAGGAAGAAACCTCACAGTGTGCATAACAAAGCCCAGGAGCTTCTGTGTTCCACACGCCACCAGTTGCACAGCCGAGTAAATAGCCCCAGGGCAGTGGTGACTCAAACGCAGCTTTTTCGTGGCTGGAAAATGATTCTATTTATTGAACATTCGTTTTACACTTGAGAGCTAAAAACTTCCTTTTCTCACCTTCTGTTGGAGACACATGCACCTCCGGGTGCAACCGAGAGCCGAGAGCTGGCTGCTTCTCGGAGGAGAGGAGCTTAATGACTCATGGGGATGCGCTCTTTGCTCAGCCTGTGGGCTGTGACACCCCTGCAGAAGCGGCTTGGTCCTTCAGGAGTAAAGCCCCTCTAAAACCCCAACACTTTCTGACTCGGGGCACGAACAGAGAAGCTCAAGGACAGTGAAATACAAATGTGTTGTATGGCAGCAGCTGTGGGTGCTCAGATGAGGCTGTTAGTGGGTGTGTGGTGCAGCAGGGCAAGCGGGGGCTTTGGTTTGGGCTTGAGGATATGTAAGGAGCCTCTGAGAGCTCATCCAGAGCTCAGGGATGAGATGATACCAATTCAGCTGACCTCTGCATCTCCCCCAGAGCTTGTTTGCTAAGTTCCTGGTGACGGTCTTTGGTATTTCTCCAAAAACATGCCAACGTTTGGGCTCTCTGCTTGCTGCAGCTGCCCCCAGCAGGCACCCCAGCTGGGCAGTGCCTGGCTTGCAGCATCTGTGAACCAGCCCCTGGGCTTGGGCATACCAGCAGTGCGGGAACCTGGGTTTGAACATGTCCCCTTGGGTAAACCTGCGCCTCTGCTAATGGGCTTGGGGCTGCAATGGTGGGGAATGGAGATGGGCACAGCCACCCCAGAGGAAGGGGACACATCTTCCCACCAGCCAAGGGGAAAAGCGCATCTGCCAAGGAGGGCTCTCGCTTGCTTCCATTTCTGCTTTACTTTCTGGCTAACTACAGTGTATGCGATATCCTGACAGCACTGCTGAGCAGAAGGCAACCCACGTTACCATCCCCAGAGATCCTTGACTCAGAACAGGAGGTGATGGGCATGAACAGAAACAGGCTCCATTTGAACATCAGGAAACACTTTTGCACTGTGAGGGTGACCAAGCACTGGCACAGATTGTCTTGAAGTGGTTATAGTCTCCATCCTTTGGAGAAACTCACAAGCTGTCTGGATGTGTACCTGAGCAACTTGGCTGCAGGTGGCCCTGCTCGAGCAAGGGAGTTGGACCAGATGATCCCTGGAGCCCCCTTCCAAACTCAACCCCTGTGCCCTGAGTTTAGCAAAGACCGGGATGTCTCGGGGGGACACTGGGCTGGTGATGCCCACCCCCAGCTGCGCTGTCACCATGGAGGGCTGCCCACAGCAGCACCCTTGTCCACCCTTACCGTGAACCGGGTAGGAGCCCATCATGGTGTTAACAGCTGCAACCTGGTGCTTCTTCCCTCTGAAGCAGAGGCGTCGGTGTATCCCCGTGAGCTGCCAGGGCTGGGCAGGCTGCAGTGGGCTGCAGGAGGTCGGCAGTTCCCTCTGGCAGGCTGGACAACACTGTGCACTGGGGGCCTGCAGAGATCTCCTGCCACAGCGAAAGGCAGGCGCTCACTTTTCAGGACTTCCCAAATACCATCAGACATGTGTTGCTGCAGAAATACACCTCCTGGATGTTAAACAGCATGCTGGTCTCTGTCAAGAGAAGCCATGTTGGGTCTGCCAGGGGCCCGTGCTGCCGGCAGTGGCCCAGCGGTGCAGCAGCTGAGGCAGCCCCTTGGTGCTGGCCCCACTGGTGGCCATGCAGCTCTGGCACGGCCTGGGCCAGCAGCATGTGTGTGACTGCTCTGCACAGCACCTCTGCGACCAGCAGCACCTCCTGCCCCCCTGTTTCCTTACAAGCACGGTGGAGAGCCAATGCAATGAGCTGCAGGCGTCTTTCTGTCCCGGAGGTGCAAAATAACAGAGGAGGTTGCCAAATTAATTGTCATAGTTAATTGTTTTCCTCAGTTTATTCATGCTGGAGTCAGCGGGGACCTCTTCCCCGCTGACTGCTCAGAGTGGAAACGTGGGCTGTCTCCTCCAGCCTTCGCCAGCGCTGGGGGAGTCAGGCTGCATGTTGCAGATGGAGACACGATGGCTGTGGTGGTTGTTGTCTGTCTGATCGCTCCCCGAGTCAAACCCTCCCGGGAAGTATCGCTCGTGCAGACAAAGCGTGGCAAAGGGCAGGGCTTGAATTCAGAAACAGACCTCAGGAGACGGGAGAAAGAAAACACCTGCAGCAGAAGATGGGCCCCAGCCACACGTGCCCACCTTTTGCCTTTGGGAAGACAGCAAAATCGCTGCTGAAGCCAGCAGAAGCTTCCTCTCTGAGTTTGTTTGCCACACGTCATGCCGATCACCTAATAAATTGTCTGGGTCTCGCGTATCGGGAAAGAAAGGCTATAAAGAATTTCTGGACTAAAATTTCTGCCGCTGACCCTCTTTGCTGCTGTTTCTGTAACAGCCAGGGCTCCTCTGATCTATTTACTGCAGAATGATGTGCAGAAAATACATCTCTAACAAGGTCGTGCCCTCTCCTGCGGCTCCGTGATGCACGAGGTGATGCTGCCCCAGCTCACCTTTTCAACCAGGCAGCGGGTGTTCTGGTGGGCGATGGGGGAGGATGGGGCTTGGACTCACCATGTGAGGCAAGGTGAAACAACTTTGCCTGATTTTTAGCGTGGGCTGCATGGATTTTTTGCAGGAAGAGTCCAAACCATGCCCATCTGGGCCAGTGAAGCAGGCATCCCTGCTGCCCTGGGTCGTGCTTCAAACCCAGCCAGTAACGAAGCACCAGGCAGCTGCTCACTCACTCCCCCTCCTGGGGAGGGGAACTGGGCCTGGGTCAAGACAAAAACAAGTATAACAACTAAACTAAAATAAATATAAGAACAGTAAGAAAAGTACAATAATAGCAATTAAGAGAAGCAAAATCCAAGAAAAAGACAAGTGATGCCTGATGCAATTGCTCCCCACCCACTGATGGATGCCTGAGCAGTCATCCACACCCCCAGCTCAGTGCTCCCAGTTGATATACTGGGCATGATGTCCTGTGGTATGGAATAGCCCTGTGTTAGTTCAGGTCAGCTGTCCTGGCTGTGTTTCTTGTGCACACACTGCCTACCCTCCCAGCCCACTCGCTGGTGGGGCAGGGTAAGAAGCAGAAATGGCCTTGGTGCTTTACAAGCTCTGCACGGCAACAACCCAAACATCCCCGTGTTAGCACAGAATCATTGAATTGTTACAGTTGGAAAAGATCTTTGAGATCATGGAGTCCAAGCACTAACCTCACACTGCCAGGCCCATCACTAAACTAACCCATGTCCCTTAGCACCTCTGCTACAGGGCTTTTAAGTATCTCCAGGGATGAGGACTCCACCACCTCCCTGGGCAGCCTGGGACAGTGTCTAACAACACTCCTGTGAAAAAGTTCTTCCTAATGTCCAGTCTAAATCTCCCCTGGTGCAACCTGAACGCATTTGCTCGTGTTTTATCATTCTTTATCAACATCCTCTTCAGCATAAACGCCCTTCAGCAGCCACTAGGAAGAAAATTAACTCTACTCCAGCCAAACCCAGGACACCCTGTCACCCACCACCCTGTCTAGGGCCCCTCACAGGCACGGGGGATGACATCTGCCACCCCAGCCTTCCCTGCAGAGAAGCAGTAGCTTTACCCCGGGCTTCCCAAGGACCAAACCGGGCTCTCACTGAGCAGATGGACCATGCTGAGACTCCAGCGGCCCCAGAACACGCGGTGGTTTTGTCCCTGAGGTCCCGAGCGCCGCAGCGGAGAGGGCGTGAGGGCGGTGCGGGGCGCTGGGGACGGCAGGCGGGCAGGGGGAGGTGCGGGGTGCTGGCGGCAGGGGGCAGTGCGGGGTGCTGAGGATGGCAGGGGGTGATGCAGGGTGCTGGGGACGGCAGGGGGCGGTGCGTGCCGCATCCGTCCCGCGTTCGCGTTCGCGGCGCGGAGCTGCCCTCTGCCGACCGCCTCCCCGACGTGCCGCCGGAACGGGCTCCCCGCAGCCGCCCGCGCCGCTCCGGGTGCGGCAGGCGTTCGGAAGCGCCGCCTCTGCCGTCTGGCAACTGCCTCGGGCTCGGAGAGAGCGAAATCGGGGCCGTCGGCGCCGGAGCACCGGTGTCGCGGGGAGAGGGTGAGAGGACAGAGGTGCTTGGTGTTGATTCCCGAGTGCTTCAGTGCCCTCGCCGGATGCTGCTGATGCTTCTGGGTTTTCCTATGCTGAGGTGTCTTCCCCAGCTATTTGTGCTCCCGGCAGAGGAGAGAGACCTGATGGAGGGCTGGTTTAGTCGGATGTGAATCAGAAGTCCCATGAACAGAAGTTAGAAAGCACACCTAAATGCTAGTTTTCAAAGAAAATCTCTTCCATCACAGAGGAGGATTGGTAGTGTGGTGCTGGCGCACTCAGCAGCCAGCATTGCACTGCAAATGATCACCCGAGCAAGCAGGAGCGATGGATTTCATTGCCTTTCCCCTGCATCGCTGCTGCTAGTGTGGGGTCTGCAGGCTCAGTGCAGCAGCTCAGCATCAGCTGTGGGCATGGGGTCAGCAGAGCATCCAGCCCCAGTGTCATCGGACAGATGACAGTCATATGGTCTGCATTCAAAACAGTTAGCTGAGCTGGCAGAGCAGGTCCTGATAGCTCACACATATTGCCTGGAGGGTGGTGGGCTTCCAGAACCTGGATTTATTTGTTCCCTATGACCAAGAAGGATGAAGTTCCAGCTCCGTTTTTCTCTGGCTTCCTGAAGACTGCAAGGTCTTCTGAAGGGATTTCTCCAAGAGGCTGTCAGAGATGCTCTATCCATTCGTGCCAAGGCATGAACACAGGAGGGGAACAGAGGAGGCAGTTGTGAGGATAAGCTGAGTTTTGAAGCTGCATCACTGTTTAGCTTCACCTGATGTAGGGATGCAACGTTACCCTGAGCTCTTTCCATACAAATCTCAGGAAGAGGCTGGAATGAGATACCAGGTGAAAAATTATCTGGCTTTCTAATGCTCCAGCTGTGTACACTGCCAGGCGATGGCTATGCAGAAAGAGCTCTGGAAATGTAGTTTTTGCTTCTCAGAAAATGATGAGTGGAACTAGGAAGGCCAGGCACAGCAATAGGCTGCTCCTGCCATCATGGGCTGTGGAGGAAGAGAGGGGCAAGAGTACCATTGAGCCACAGAGTGCAGAAATGCCTGAGTGAGGTGCTCTACCACAGCATCCAACAGAGATCTCAGGTCCACTGTGGTATGTAGTAGCAATTGTTTTCTGCTGAGCTTTGGTTTCCTTATTTTCTCTCTGCTGCAGTCACCAGCAGGCTCAGATACTTCTGGAGCTTCCCAGGTGCCCCAGGTTGTCCCGCTGGGTGAGCAACTCTATGGCTTCTCCTCCAAACTCTTCTTGTCTTCAACAGAAGTCCTCACACCTGGAGGCACCTGCAGAGCCCCAGCAGCAGGAACAGAAGGAACTGGGGATGCAGTCTGGGAGTGCTACTGAGGAAGAATCACAGAATGGTAGGGGTTGGAAGGGACCGCCAGAGATCATCCAGTCCAACTCCCATGCTAAAGCAGGTTCACCTTGATCAGGTCACAAAGGAACATGTCCAGGTGGGTTTTGAAAACCTCCAGAGAAGGAGCCTCTACACCCTCCCTGGGCAGCCTGTGCCAGGACTCCCTCACTTGAATAGTAAAATAGCTTTTTCTTATATTTAAGTAAAACTTTTTGTGTTCCAGCTTCATCCCATTACCCCTTGTCCTGTTGCTAGCTACTATAGAAAAAAAGGATGCCCCAACCTCCTGGCACCCACCATTTAGATATTTGTAAATGTTAATAAGATCCCTCCTCAGTCTCCTCTTCTCCAGACTAAACAGCCCCAGTTCCCGCAGCCTTTCCTCATATGAAAGATGTTCCGGTCCCCTGATCATCTTTTAGGTATTTATAAGAGTTGATAAGGTTCCCCCTCAGTCTCCTCCAAGCTCAACAGCCCCAGGTCTCTCAGCCTTTTCACATAAGGAAGATCTTCCAGTCCCCTGATCATCTTGGTGGCCCTGTGCTGGACTCTCTCCCGAAGTTCTCTGTCCCTCTTGAGCTGAGGAGCCCAGAACTGGACACAGGACTCCAGATGAGGCCTCATCAGGACAGAGTGGAGGGGGAACAGAACCTCCCTCGACCTGCTGTCCCGCACTCTTCTTGATGCATCCCAGGATGCCATCAGCCTTCTCGGCCACGAGGGCACATTGCTGGCTCATGGTTTATTGTTGACCAGCATTCCTAGAGCTCTCTCTGCAGAGCTGCTCTCCAGCAGGTCAGTCCCCAGCCTGTACTGGTGCATGGGGTTGTTCCTTCCCAGATGTAGGACTCTGCACTTGCCCTTGTTGAACCTCATGAGGATCCTCTGCCCAACTCTCAAGAACAGAAACTTTATTTCTCTTGCTCAGCTTGGAACAAAAATGATGACTTAAAACTAAACCTTCTCCCTCATGCTTTCTAATTTAATGTGATTGATGATAATTTGGTTGGACAGCTGCAATTCTCACAAATACCTTCGTGTCATTTTGGGGAATGGAAAAAGCATCATGTTGATTTGAGCTGCAGAATTACCAGTGGCCATTGAAGTGCAAAAATAAAAATAACACTTCCAGGACAGTTTGAGATTGGAATATTAAAGGTGCAAGGGGTCGCCGCTTTCAGGAAGTTGTAGACGGAATGATTAAATGTTAAGTGTTTTAAACATAATTAGCAATACAGCAATCTTTTAATTAAAAATGCCTAGAAGTAATTAATTATTTTAACAATTCAAGCAGGAGATAAAAATGACGTTCACAGCCTTTTGTAAATCACTGTATTACATTGTGTTAGCAGGACACTGGTAGGGGTTGGTCTCTTTTTTTTAATGGAGAATTTAAGTATTGTTTGTGGTCTACAGTGGCAAAAAGCCATAGATGGGATTGTTGTTTTGCCACCCAAGATCAGACAGCAAGTGAGCACAGAGTCTGGAAGAGAATAATGCTCCCCCCACCAGCTCCTGGGCTTTGGGGCCAAGGCGTCCCAGTCTGGCAATCTTGTGAGGTGCTTCACAACCAGCATCTCTGCATCCCCAATGCTTTGCAACCATTTTGTCCTTCTTGTGTGTCAGAGGGAGCAACTATTGGAGATCCCTGGGAGGGAAGAAGAAAGAATTGCTGCCATCTCCTGCCTGGTGAACCTCCATCAACTCCTGGTAGCCTCTATGGCTGGTGGCCACTGGCATCCTGCACGGGATCTTGCCATGATTGTGAACCACAGGTCCCGTAGTTTTGCTGTTGCTGGAACTTGAGTCCGTGACTGAAGGTGAGCATCTGCTTAAAAGCTTGAATGTAGGGCTGTCTGCATGAGAGCTAGAGATTCACTTCCCTCTGGAGATCTCACAGAAGCTCAGCCTTCTCTGGCCTAGGGTTATCCAGAACTCTACACAAGGCTGTATGTCTATCTAATCCTGGCACCACCTGCTGCTCTCTTAGCATGGATTTTGAGAAAAGAGTCCTCCTCCTGGCTGCACCTCCCATCCAAGAGATAACTGTCACTCTCTGACACCGTTTCTGCCGGGAGAGCAGCACTGCAAGAGCAGAAGTGACGGGAAACAGAACAAAGATGCTATTATTTATGCATCTGTTAGCCAGCTCTTGTTTATAAAAGGGGGTATTTGTAGCTGTTTCCCACCAGCCCTCCATAGGGAGGCACTGATACACGTTGCATGAAGTTTTCCAGGCGTGCCAAATTTCTGGCTCGGCTGCGCTCTCGCAGCACCTCGCTCTCTTGGCTCTTCACTTGTGCTAGCGGCTATGTGTAACGCTGTGGATCCCACTATGTGCGTAATTACCAACACAGATGCCTGTGCCAACATAGCAAATTACAGGACAGACAGTGCATGACAACCTCAAATTGCACTGCCAGCCCAGGCACCAGAGCTGAGGGCTTCTTGCGTTTGATGCACGTATTGCTGCCCGAGACAACGGCAGTTAGGGCAGGACAGGGAGGAAGTGTCCACTGTTATCAGAGCTTGGTTCCCAGTGTTTTTTATTTTTAATCAGTTTGTTTGTTTTTGAAGAGGGTCAGAAGAAGAGTTTGATGAGAGATGGTAAACGGCTGGCTGAGCAAGTGCATGCTCATTTCACTGTGTGGTGGTTTGACCCTGTCTGGGTGCCAGGTGCCCACCAAGTTGTTCTGTCACTCCCTCTCCTCAGCTGGACAAGACAGACATGAGTCGAGGGCTCATGAGTTGAGATAAGGACAGGGAGATCACTCAGCAAGTAGCATCACGGGCAAAACAGATTCAGCTCAGGGAGAATAGGTTTGATTCATTAACAACCAACCAAAACAGAGCAGGGAAATGAGAAATAAAAACTAAATCTTAGCACATCTCACCCCTCCCCTCCCTCTTCCTGGATTTCTACCTCCTCCCTCTCAGTGCAGGGGATGAGGAATGGAGGTTATGGTCAGTTCATTACAGATGGACTTTGCTGCTGCTTCCTCTCAGAGGGAGACACCTTCACACTTCCCACTGCTACACTGTGGGGTCCCTCTCACGGGAGACAGTCCTTCACAAACTCCTCCAGCTTGGGTCCTTCCCATAGGCTTCAGCTCCTCATGAACTGCTCCAGCATGGGTCTCATCCACAGTGAAAACAGTCCTTCAGAAATTAGCTGTTCCAGTGTGGGTCTCCCACATGGTCCCAAGTTCTGACAGCTCTAGTGTGGGCTCCTCTATCCACAGGTTCCCAGATCCTGCCAGGAACTTGCTCCAGTGTGGGCTTCCCACAGGGTCTCAGCCTCCCTCGGGCATCCACCCGCTCCAGTGTGCAGTCCTCCCTGGGCTGCAGGTGGGTCTCTGCTCCCCTGTGGCCTCCATGGCTGCAAATGCAGGGCCTCACCAGAGGCTGCACCACAGGCTGCAGGGGAACCTCTGCTCCAGTGCCTGGGCACCTCCTCCCCTCCTCCACTGACCTTGGTGCCTGTGGAGATGTTTTTCCTACATACTCATTCCTGTCTGCTGCTGTGGTTTAGCAACTCCTCAGCAATTTCTTCCCCTTCTCCAACAAGTTAATCACAGAGACATTACCTCCATTGATAATTGGCTGGGCTTTGGTTAGTGGTGGGTCCATGTCAGAGCCGGCTGGCACCAGCCCTGTCGTGTACAGGGGAAGCACCTGGCAGCTCTTTATTTTTTAAAGAATCCACCTCTGCAGGCCCCTGCTACCAAAACCTGGCCACATAAACTCAATACACACTGCTACAATGCAGCTGCTCCTGTGTGATCCTCACTGCTTTTGGGGGCTGTGGAAGCAGCTGGGGTGATGCAGCAGTACATCAAAATGCTCACCCCTTCGCTCAGCGACTCGTGAGCTGCCACGTATCCTCTGACAGGCAGTGAGATGCCAGGCTGAGAGATGTTTCCCCCTTTCCATGGAACTCCCACCCTGAGATGTGTGAGCTGCATCCCACTTCTAGCAAGGGTGAGCAGCAAAGGGTGAACTAGCCCAGCCTGGGTGTTAACCCAGCTGCTGGGAGCATCCCTGCCTACAGCACGCCTTGGGCTGGGGCGGCGGGGGGGCGGGGAGGGGGCATGCATCCCTACTCCTCCATCATCTGAGGATCAGGAGCCTGGAGGTGCCCATCAGGGAGAGAAGCATCCCAGGGGTACTTGGGTTGGGGCTGGAGGAGCCACTGCTGCAGAGCTGCGCCTGCTCCCCTCGCCTTGTCCGGCCGATGGTGCCGACAAAGACTGCTGAGGACACATAGGTCATCCCGCCATGTCACGGAGATCTCTCAGACACTCAGCCAACATTGCTGCTTTCTGAATTTCATTCTTAATGCTCTCTACTTAAGCCCTTGGGGCAATAAATAGGAGGTAGGTTAGCAGGAATAGCTAGGTATCCATAATGAGATTTCTGCTCAGGCTCCTGCCTCTCCGTTCATCTGCATCATGCTGCTTTACCTGAGTCAGCATCCCCTGGAGATGGGCTACTCACCGAGGTCTTCCCCCAGGATTTATTTTTAGTTCTTGCAAATCAGGACCAATTAGCTCTGTAGGCTTCTCCCTCTGTTCCTGTGTTTCAGCTGCGGCTGGCTGTAGGATCATTGGCTCCCAGGGAAAACGGGAAAGCATAGGTCCTTCCCGGTTCAAGTCTGTCCATCCGCAGTGACATGTGTTTCTCAGGGTTAGTGGTTTTGTGCAGTGTTTCTGAGCGCAGGAGTAGGGACAGTGATGTGTTTGCTTTGACATTGACCTGTCACAGTTCTGGAAGAGCTTTTGCAGGTCTCACGCTTCCCTTCAGCTGTTAGGGTGACTCTGTCCTCTTTCTTTCCAAGATTTTCAAAATTCCTTTAAGATTCACACAGCTAGTGCTCTCCCATGACTTCACTTTTGTCCTGCCTCATTCTCTTTTACTTTGCAAGTAACTCCTCTGAACTTCTGCCCAGCTCTTCCTCCCTCCTTTTTCTTTCCAGGACTGAGACCCTCACTGGAGTGGGACAGCTGCTGCAAAGGTCCACAGAGACTTGAAGTCACTCTGAGACCAAAAATGCAACCCTAAATGAGAGCTAACGTCCTACTGGCCCCAGTTGCGCACAGCTGATGGGAAATTGCCTCCTGAGCCCATTCCAAACAGCCTGGACTTAGTTATGCCATGTCAAACCTGATTGTCCTCCAGTGCTGTATTCCTGCAGCCCTTCTGCCCTCAGATACCCCCAAAACCCTTTTGCTGCACCCCAAGGCATGCAAAACACACCCTTGGCACCCATTGCTATGAGCAGACACCACTCTTGTCAGGCAATGACGCAGCCTTCTTATTATTTCAGACCCTTTGAACTGGAAAACCACAGAAAAATAACAATTACATCTAACGGCCGTGGGAGCACAGTGCTGGGCCCCAAGCCCGGGCCAGCTCTGAGAAGCCCAGCCACCTCCCTGTGGGCTGGGCACGAGCCACCCGGTGCCTGTGGGGACGAGATGCTCTCCCTGGCAGAGGGAGGAGGTGAAAGCAAATGCCGTCAGCCAGAGAGGGGCCTGCGTGGCACAGCCACAGGAGCTCAGGCCCATGAAGCAGCACCAGCCACTTGGGCCTGAGCAGCAGAAGCACAAAGCCTCCCAAGAACAGAGGGTGCCAAGACGTGCAGCTCCAGTTGGTTGAGCTCACCTGAAGCAGCTTCTCTTGCAGCTGTCTGAGCTCCCCCCAGGTAGCCACCGCTCTTGGGGGCACATGGAGGTGCAGAGGAGCCAATCTGTCAGCATGACAGCGGGGAGGCTTGCTCTGTAGCAGCGATGAACGTGTCACCCGCTTCTCCTCGGGCACTGCGTGGCCTCCTGCTAACCTGGTGGCCAAAGGCAGCGGAGATTGGAGTGGATTTGTTCAAGGGGGCTGTCGAGGAGAGGCCTCCATGCAGCGTTAAGCATCTTATATTCATCATGTTCCCTGCTACTGCAGGAGGTTTTGAGACAACAGTGTGCTTTAGCACAGCCTAGCTTTGAATTTGTTTTTCACTAGAGGCCTGAAGTTTGTATAAGATGCTTTATGTTTTTTTTGGCCTGTGGCATTCGGGGAGCTGTGAACCGGCCATCCTGGGATCTCTGTCACCCATGAGTGTATGGTCTCTGACAGATGTTGTCCCTTATTGGTGACTCTGCCTTTGCCAGTGTGCTTTCAGCCTCAGCCTTGGCCTCCTCCCATAATGTTTATCACCTCTGAAAACATTCACAGCATTTGAATCAGTCTGTTTGGAAGGTAATTTATGTTATCAGATGTATGTGTCAGAAGGAATTTGTCCCTAAAGCAATTAGGTTGGTTGGTTGTCTTTCATGGGATCTCTCTTGATTTATATAAATTGTAGTAAATATAGGCTTGGCCTCCTGTTAGTCAGGCTGCAACTGGTCCAACTGGGGTGATGAAAAGCTCCTGGGTTTCACGTGTCTGCATATTTTCTCGTAGTCTAATGCCTGTTTTTGCTGCCTCCAAAAGTGGCAAAAGTCATCCTTTCTGAGCCCTGCAAACACCGGCCACACGCTGCAACATGCAGCAAAGCAGCTTCACATCGCCCTGGAGCCATCACCTCAGTCCAAAATGGGCACTTTGGGCAAATTCCTCCCAGGAGCAGCTGGCAGGAGACACTCCTCCTTGGCTCTTCCTGCTATGCTACAAATTGATGTCCAAATAATAAGCAATGCAAAAGGATGTCCTTCCTGTGACAGCCACTGAAGAAGAGTTTGCTTGTTGTGTGCCTAGTCCAGGTGCTTTGGGGTCTGAGTAAGCCTACTGATGCGCACAGATTTAGTATGTGAAGTGCCTGGCTGGGTCAAACCTCAAGGAAATATCTGATGGCCCTGAGACACAAAACTGCTGTGGGATGTGCTGGGAGAGAAGCCCTGTCCAGGACAACAGCGTTCTGTGGCCCCCATTAACTGACCAAAATAGCTACCATGGATCCCAGGCCTGGTAACCCTCTCCTTGCAAAAACGTCTGCTCTGGGGGAGCAGGGGAAGTCACGTCTGTGGTCTCGGAGCAGAACAACATGTTTCTCCTCTAGGGAGTGGTTCTGGAAGAGCTGAAATTGTGTCAAGCCAGAGCTGTCCCCTACCTGGCAAAGCCAGTTTGCCCTCATTGGCTAGACCTCAGACCTGCCCCATCCTTTCACAAGTGGTCAGGTGCCCCTTAACCATCCTCTTGCAGTGCTTCCTGACAGTGACAGCCACCCTCTACCCTCGTCTGAGCTGCCCCACATGAGAGACCTCACCTGTGGGTGCTTAAAGAGGTGAGTTGAGGTCTTCGGGTCTGGTTCTGCCACTCTGATGGTTTGAAGAAACATGTACCAAACAAAAAATGATGCAGTGCTGAAGGCCCCTGCTATGGAGGCCAGGACAGCTCATGGGTGTGTGTCGTCTCCCAGAACAACTTCCACCCCGACAGCAATCATGATGAGCCACCTCCTCCTCCATCTTTAATTGCTTCCTTCCAGCGTGTCCTCCTCGTCACCTTTGGCCCCACAGCCCACATGGCCCAGCTCTCTGGCACAGAGACAATCGCTGGGCTGGGCAGGCACTCTCCCAGGGACATGTTTGCAGCATGGAGAGAGAGGGCTTCAGCATTCTCACCCTTGTGCCCTTCCTCCTGCTCTCCCTGCTGTCAGTCACCCAGATGTGGGCACTCACCACCAAAAGCCGTGCTGTCGCTGCCAGTTTGAACCTGATAGCACATGCCAGCCCTTGGCTTGCCTGCCTGCACCAGAAAATATTCCCCCCTCAAACTGATCTGGTGAAAGCGATCACAGTGGGTTTTTGCAGCACTGCTGACAGATACAAATGACTTTCTGAACTGAGGTGCTGCCATCTGAAATGCGCTGGATCTGTTACCCAGGATGGAGAGTTGCAACTTGCCCAAAAAGAAAAATCTTAGCTGTGGTCGAGTGATTCTGTAGGTGCCTTAGTGAACATTGCTGATGGTGGTGCTCATGTATCTTACTGCACCTGAAGATAATTTTACGCCTCCTAAAATGCCTAAGAGGTTACATATATAAGTATTACAAACAATATTCATGCCTCACATGTTAACACTACTGCTAAGCAACAAACAGCAGGTGAGTAAAGAGAGGAAGATGCCTGATTGCTGTAAGGACCTAAAGGAAAACAGAGCCAGGGAGCAAACTGTTTTTTCTGGCTTTGCCCAGAGGCAGTTGTCTGAATATTTGTTTCCAGATTTCCCACGTTCCTCTAAGGTGAACATCCTGAGCTGGGTGCTGTTTGCTACGGGGCCAGCTAGAAACAAGAGAGCAAATCCCTGGGTTTCTTCTTGCTGTGACTACTGCATGTGGGTATTTACTATTTGGTGCTTAATCAAACAGAAACATGCATAAATGTAATTATAGTAATAATGATAAAAATGAAACCAAAATGACAGAACACAAGAAGACACCAAATTAGTATGAAATTAGCCAGATTGTAAAAAATGAGAAAAATACTAGATGCCATTGGAGCCCTAATTCCCACTCCCCTCAGGCCGATGCGGGCGGACAGTCTGTAATTGCAGTGTGACACACCGGTTTGCTCGCACGGCTGTGGTGAGGGCTTCTGGGAGGAGGGAGTTGACAGGAGGGGAGAAGGAAGCTTTCTAGCATGGTGCTGCCAAGCACAGCCAGCAGAGATGGTCACCCCAGCTCCCAGCTCTGGCATCCTCTCTTGCACCAGCCCTAGGTCTGTGTCTGGGGCCCTCATCTCCTTTGCTCCCCCCCTTTCTGCCTTCACCATCCACCCCAGTGCGCGGCTTGGTTGTATGCACCCAGGTAATCTCTGCACAGGCTTTAGAAGGATTAATTTCCTCACAGGTGCTCCTGTGATGCTGTCATCGTGGCAGCAGTCTGCAGCCGCTAATGCTGCTGTCTCCCCTGTCTCCTTGCAGGCACAGGCAAGCCTCTCCCCTCAGCTTTGCAGTAGGGGAGCTGGGCTTAGTCTGCCTGTCTCACCTGGGATGCTCAGGACAGGATAATTTCATCAAGAAGAGCACATCTCAGTTCATCTGTGTGTGCCTGGCCCTCCTCAAAACCACACACGCCTATCGCTGCTTGCTGGGTGCCTGGGAGATGTGGAGGTCAGGTCATCTTCGGGTTGACAAGGTGTCAGCATTGCTAGAAGCATCGTAAGTTCAGCAAGGGCAGAGCTCCCTCTCCATTCCTCGGCAGGGCCATCAGGTCCTTTAACCAAACACTTTAACAAGTCACTGTCCCTCCTCCCTTTTCAATCCCCTCCTTTCTTTCCCAGCTGCATCACACAGGCAGGGATCCTGCAGGCACGAGCCTTCCCTGAGCACAGCCCAGTCATGTTCATAAAGTGACAGAATCATTTTGATTGGAAAAGACCTGTAAGATCATTGGGTCCAAGCACTAACCTCACACTGCCAAGCCCACCTCTAAACCATGTCCCTCAGCACCTCAGCTACACATCTTTTAAGTATCTCCAGAGATGGTGACTCCATCACCTGCCTGGGCAGCCTGTGCCGGTGTCTAACAACCCTCTCAGTAAAGAAGTTCTTGCTAATGTCCAATCTAAACGTCCTCTGGCGCAACTTTAGACCATTTCCTCATGCCCCATCATTGTTAATTGGGAGGAGAGACCAACTCACACCTCACTACAACCCCCTTTCAGGTAGTTGCAGAGAGTGATCATGTGTCCCCTCAGCCTCCTCCAGACTGAACATCCCCAGTTCCCTCAGCCACTCCTCATCAGGCTTGCCCTTCAGGCCCTCCCTCAGCTTTGTTGCCCATCTCTGGACATGCTCCAGCACCTCGATGTCTTTCTTGGAGTGAGGGGCCCAAAACTGAACACAGTATTTGAGGTGTGGCCTCACCAATGACAAGTGACAAGAGTACAATCACTTCCTTGTCCCTGCTGGCCACACTGTTGCTGATACAGGCCAGAATGCCATTGGCCTTCTTGGCCACCTGGGCACACTGCTGGTAATGTTCAGCAATCTCTTGACCAACATCACCGGGTCCTTTTCCATTAGACAGTTTTCCACCTGCTCATCCCAAAACCTGTAGCATTGCATGGGGTTGTTGTGGCCTAAGTGCAGGACCTGCCACTTGGCCTTGTTGAATCTCAAACAATTGGCCTTGGCTCCAGCCTGTGCAGGGCCCTCTGAAGGGCCTTCCTGCCCTCAGGTAGATCTACGCTTCCACCCAGCTTCATGTCATCAGCAAATATACTGAGGGTGCACTTGATCCATTCATCCAAATAATTGATATAGATCTTAAACAGAATGGGACTCGACACTGAGCCCTGGGGAACATCACTGGTGATCAGACAACAACTGGACTTAATTCCATTCACCTCTCCTGTCATGGATGGGAGCAAGGGTCCCAGCTGATCTCCAGTATGTAACCATGTAATTAACTCTCCTAATGCACGGGTTAAGTGAAAGCTGCACAAGTGACTCGGATCCCACTGAAGTATAGCAAAGCAAGAGCGATAACTTCCTGCATTTGTGTACCATAGACCAGTTATTTGTTATATCATATACCATGCTAGCAGAAACATGTTCTGAAGGATGAAACTAGTGGTTTAAAATGCTGACTGAACAGTTTTTCTGAGTCTTTGATTACTTTCTATTTTCTGTTTGCACAACACCATCTAAGTACAGCTTTCCCTCAGGTCTTAAACTGCAAAAACTGCAAACAAACCCCACTTACAGGGAGAATCAGCCCTTCAAAAAGATTTTTGAAAGTGTGGCTGCTAAGGGAGAAAGACTAAGGTGACTTTCACTGTCCAAGCAACAATGCTGACCTTCACCAGTCCTCCCAAAGCAAGAAACAGAATTGCAGCGTCTTCCCCATATCCAGCTCTTCTACACTGGTGATTTCATGGTACACCTCAGCAAAACATCAGTTTAGCAGGATAATCGTTCACTGTGTAACCATACCTCCCAGCCCAGTGACAGGAGTCCTTCTGCACCTTCTTGGACTGGTGTAAGAGCCACAGACAGGCCATTGGGATGTAACTTTTTGAAAGTTAACAGGCAAACTCCTGCTGAAAGACAGCAGACCTTGTCTACCAGAGCTTTAGGCCACTCTGTTAGTGAGTGCCTGGATAGGAGCCCTGGTCTGAGCCTGGCTGGAGATGGGTATAAACACATATAGGATTGATAAGAAATAACTGTGTAGTGGAGACAGGTGAGTAGAATTTAAAGAAGGTAGGTTGGTAGGTTGCTACCTACCAACCCTTGGATCAGCCCCAAAGAGTTCCTGTCACTCAGGGTGCTCCAGTTGAGCATCTCCTGGTGGTCCAGCCAACTTCTCCTACAGACCTGGCTCTGCAGTCATGGGTGAAAGGCTGCTTGGAGCTTCACACTGGCCCTAGAAAACAAACTCGACCCTTTTTCTTAGAAGGAAATCCCCTTTCCTTCCTTTCTCCAAGTGTTATTGCTTCTCAGCTTATATAGAGAGCTGGTTTTGATGTTCCTGCAACATCCTTTTGACAACACTGATGTCCCTCAGGGAGGAAGTCTGGGTGAAGTCATCCCCTGACCTGAGAGTAAGCTGCACCCTCAGTAACTTCTTCAGTGCTTAACTAAGAGATAAACACTGCCTTTGAGATGCTCTCCCCTCTTGACATGTCACCGTTCAAAGCTGCAGTGCAGCAATACCTTAATCCAGTGTGAGGGATCCTTACGATGAGTCAAATGCTGTGGCCACGCCGATGCAAAAGGTTCAGGATGAGCTCACTGCTGGGGTTCTGCGTGGTGTGGGCAGTGATGGATGGGTGTCCTCACCTGCTCCGGTGCCAGTGTGTCCCCTCGAGTCACCCTGCACCACGCTGGCCTGGCATTAACAGCAGGGGACTGTGCAGCCTCTCCATAAATTCAGCTTTTGGGTGAATGAGTAAACTAACAGCCCTTCTTTATTTGCAAACATTAGGACATCACTGGGGCTGGACTGAGCCCAGCCACAATGGCAACTATCTGTGTTAGGATGACAGAGGTGTTGGAGTTACTGACCTTGAGCCCTGAGGTTCAAGGGATGCCAGCACACCTGTGTGGGGTGCAGGGACTGTAGGAATTCACCTCACATAGCCCAAGATACACAAAAGATGCATTCGAGTGTTCTGAGCAGCTTGTAGGTGCCTGAATGTCTTGTGCTGGACACAGCAGCCCCCGTAAGGTTTTATACATTTATTTCCGACGATATTTGCTTTGGCTGGTCTGTGAGGCTGCACAGCAGAGGGACACTGGGGGGGTAACAGTGGAGGTGATCCCAGGTCACTGCCAGCCTTGCCTTGGGCACACAGGTGTGCAATGAGCATGCCAAGCGTCCCAGCTGGCTGCACACCCACAGCTGTGGAGGGGAGACACTGTACCTGTGCATCCCTCAGCTGTGGCCCAAGTTTGCCCAGCACGTTGATTTTTGTTGTTGTTGTTTCTCCCAGCAGTCACGTCTTAAACATTTCAATATACAGAAAATTATGATTGAAATGAGAAAGGAAATATAGGGGAATCTTCCTGCCCTGAATATAAGCAGTGGCTGAAATGGGAAGCAACTGAGGCTCGCTGCTGCTGACACTGCTCTCCCGGGAGCAGCTGTGAGCAGTCCCTACACCAGGCAGTCCTGAAACCCACTACCAAAAGCAGGAGCAGCCTGACCCCTTTCCTGGCTGCAGGAAACCCTCCCCTGGAGAGATAGGTGATGGCAAAGGTGTGAGGAAGCGTGAGGTGGTTTCCTGCCTTGGCAGCTCTTTGCTGTGCAGCAAAAGCCATGGTGAGGTTGTAACAGGGAGACTTGGTATCCTTCCCACAGACACTTTCTGATGTTAAAAGTTTAGAAGTAGCTTTTACTGCTGTGGTGGAAAGCTTTGGAGTCCTTGCTGGTGCACTGCCATGCCTGGAGCGTGGTGACTCAGTGGCCCACCACTTGTGGTGTTCACAGCTCCTCTTCCTCAGTGGTGAGAAGATGAGGCACATCAATGGGAGACTGCTTTGTCCTCCCAGGGCTTCAATTTAAGAAGATAGGTGCAATCCATTAAAAACAGTGTGGTGGTGAGAATCACAGAATCATTTTAGTTGGAAAAGACCTTTAAGATCAATGAGTCCAACCACTAACCTCACCCTGCCAAGCCCACCACTAAACTAAACCATGACCCCCAGCACCTCACCTACATGGCTTTAAAATAGCTCCAGGGATGGAGACTCCACCTCCTCCCTGGGCAGCCTGGGCCAGTGTCTAACAGTGAAGAAGTTCTTAATAATCTTCTGTCTAAACCTCCCGTGGTGCAATTTGAGGCCATTTCCTCTTGTCTTGTTACTTGGGAGGAGAGACTGACCTCTACTTTACCACAACCACCTTTCAGGTAGTTGTATCATAGAATCATAGAATGGGAATAGTTGTAGAGAGTGATCAAGTCTCCCCTCAGTCTCCTTTTCTCCAGGCTGAACACCCCCAGTTCCCTCAGCCACTCCTCATCAGACGTGCCCTCCAGGCCCTCCCTCAGCTTTGTTGCCCATCTCTGAACATGCTCCAGCACCTCAATGTCCCTCTTGGAGTGAGGGGCCCAACACTGAACACAGTACTCAAGGTGCAGCATCACTAGGGCCAAGTACAGGGGGGAAAATACTTCCCTGATCCTGTTGGCCACACTGTTTCTAATACGAACCAGGATGCCATTGGCCTTCTTGGCCTAGAGGCAGAGCCATGCAGAGCTGCCAGAGCAGAGAGAGCAGTTGTGACTGTGCTGCTCACCCTGCTGCTGCCATCCCACCACATGAGGTTGGCCAGGACCAGGGCTGGGGCAAAGGCCCGGCTCTGGACAGCTGAGCATCACCTGCACTGAGCAGCTTTCCTCCCAGCTCCTCACGGCGGGGATCAGCACTGTGGGTGAGCCGAGGCTGTACCACGGCTGGTGGCTGGTTCAGCAGAGCCCTCCAGAGCAGGGAGCTGTGGGCAACTCTGGGCTTGCAGAAAGCAGAGACTAGAAATCAGTGTCTGTATGCACAACCATAGGTCTCTGTCGGCTCTCTTCGTGCTGTCTCAGCCATGTGGTCCCCTCCCAAGTCAGCCAGAAAGACTCTTGCAGTCAGTGCTCAGTGGATTGCATCCTCCCTGGGCTCTGCCCGCCCTGAAACAGATGGTCTGTGTTTAGCCTGTGGCTCCCAGCACAGAGCTGCGCTGCCTGGGACCCCACTGTTAGCCCAAACGCCCCATTTCTGACAGCATAACCAAAGGGCAAACTAACACACGGGCATCTTTTTTTCTCCTTTGTTTATTTTTGCAGGGTGTGACTTCCTTGCTCTGTGTGCTGGGCAGTACAAATGAAATGGATGTTATTCAAGGTTGCAGGGCTGTTTGACAGGCAGCTGTCTGTCTGTGGAGCTGCTTGCAACCACCTCCAGCATTGGGTGCCTCTGGCAGTGCTCCCACAGCTTAAACAGACCTGTGGGACTGAGCTTGAAGATGAAGGGGAAGAGTGGAAGTCCTGCTCAGACTGGTGAATGAGGAATTGTCCTCCTGCCTCAGCTTTTGCAACTTGCCGGGCCCTAGTACTTGCTGCACGCCCCAGTGTGCAACCCAGCATAGAGCTCAGAGTCCATCCCTGTGTGCTGCCAAGACCGCTGAGCAAACACATGCCCCATGTGCTGTAGTAAACTCCAGATGTAACTGCTCCTTGGGCAGGGCTGGGGGTGGAGATCCACTGCCTGCCTCACTCTCATCACCCCAACACTCTTTAGGGTGTCTCCTACAGCCCCTGACACCTGTGATAGCAGCTCCAGTGCCAAGCTTGCCCACTGGTGTGAGCTGGCACTGGGTCTGGTAAGATTTCCCACCTCCCAGGTCCAGCTGCCTGCCCCAATCAAGTCCTGGCAGGGTGGACAGCCCAGCACCCTCAGAGATGTGCAATCCTCAGCACCATGGCCGTGAACATTTTAAGGCACAAGGAGCTGGATGCCTCCTTTTCCCAAGCTTCAGGGGTGTACACGACAGCCTCAAAGTGTTAATGTGGGCCGCCCTGCCACCTCTTTGTCTGCAGCTTGATCATCTGGTGAAATGATGCCTCCCATGGGGCAACGGTGGAATGATGTGTCCTGCCTTCTGCCACTCTCACAGAGGCTCTAGTTAAGTCGTTTAGCGGGGACAGTCTTACCTCAGAACAGATAAATGGCAGACTGGGTTCCAGGGATATGTGGCAGAGGCAGAACTGGTGTGGTCATCCCTCACCTCAGCTGCACATGCAAATGCTTAAAACCAGGTGTCCATGAGTACTCAGTGTAACCCCAAGGCATTTCTTTGCCTTGTGGTAGCGAAAACTTGTGTCTGACAAGATAATCTCTCTTTTGATAGTTTTCCATGATATTTTTAGCAGCAAACCTTCAGCTTTTCCCACGGGCCTTGGAAGAGCTAATCTGAACATGCCAGGTTTCAGCTGCCACCCACAGCACTTGTCAGCAGTGGGAACGCTGGATAGTTTGGGGGTGGCACATACCCTTATCCTTCCACTTTATGTGTGCCAGAAGAAAAGCCCAGGCCCAGGAGACACTTCTTGTCAGTGAAGGCAACAGTGTTAGACAAATGCTGAGGACTCACAAATCAGCAGTTTTCCCCCAAATGAGAGAGGCTTAAAGCTGTGCCTGAGCAACGATCTGCCCAATGCATCCCGAGAGGGGCACACAGGACTGCGGGTCCAATGCAAAGGCCAGGCTAATTACCAGCCTACCACAAAGCCAAGAAACCAAAATATTCACTCTGTTATCTATGTTGGCTTCCCTCATGCTGCCTTGGAGCATCTGTGTCACTGGCATCCTCCACTGAAATATTGATTTGTTTCTGTCGGGCACCCGGAGCTCATTTCCTGGTGCCAAGCTGACCTGTAAGTCAGGGTTTAATTTGATGTGGGGATACACCAGAGCAGTGCAGGGTGGGACCAGGGTGACCCAGTCTCCCTGAGACTGTGCACATGGGACAAAGCCTAAAGGACATTCTTTATAGGGAACACAGCATACTGGAAGGGTAAAACACGCAAAAGGACAAAAAGCAGCCAAGGAAAGCCACCCGGGACCCTTCAGTATCTGTCTGTGTCCCTTGCATTGCTCTGTTAAGATAGCAAGAGTCAAAATCATTCTTAAAGAGCAGAGCTGACTGCAGAACTGGAGCTCAGATGTGATTTTCCTGCCCGGTTTTCCCTGTCCTGCCTGGCTCCCAGGCACCCTGTGTGAAACAATTCCCCCATTAACATATGGTAGGCTCTCACTTCCACCCAGGATGTTTCTGGAAAGCAAAGAGTGGGTTCATCTGGGGGAAGAGGAGGCACAGCATGCTGCAGCTGCTCCCACAGTTCCTCCTTTTTCCCCATCCATCCTGGAGCCATTGCCCTCAGGGCTTTCCTGACTCACCTGCCCAAACCGCCCAGCTCCCACAGAGCTGCAGTGCAAGGATACACGTTTAGCAGAGGTGTGATGCTAATAACAAGGCACAGGGCAACGTAAACAGGAAATCCTGCCATGAGACACCTCCGGCACTTAATCGGGCTTCCAGAGCCGAGTGTTGCCCCAAAGAGAAGGAGCAGCCCCATATCCACTTGCAATGGATGTGGGAATGGATGCAATGGATGCCGTTGGGGTGGCAGAGGCCTGTGCCCAGCCTGTGCTCGGCCCTTGGCAGCTGTACCCTCTGGAAAGCAACATGGGTGGGAGGCAGGTGCCTGGCAAATCCGAAGCACAAAGGTTGACTCGCCAGAACTATTTAGTCTATTCAAGGCAGAGTAATAGATGCTTGTCTGAGTTGTGTCAACTATTAGTGGACCTGTTCCAGAATGGTAGGAGATATGACAAAAAACCCAAAGTGCTTCCATTTTAATAACTAATTAAACAGGCCAACTCAGCCAGGGGCCAATGCCGTGGAACTGAATCCAAAGCCCAAAAGAAATAGCGGTAGCTATGGTCAGAAGCCTTAGCAGTGAATGAGCGATCAAGGGAAAACAGCTGTCCCTTGGAAGAAGGTCAGGAAAAGCTGATAGTCCTCTTCTAAATGGAGAAAACCCTCCCCAGACTGGGAAATGAAGCTGCTCCCATTGGAGCCATGTCCCTGGCCCTTGACAGGCAGCCAGCGTGGTGGCAGATGCTGTGGCTGCAGCAGCGGCTCAGGCATATGGCTGAGGGAGGGCTGCAGGGCCTGGGATGAGCATGAGGCTTGGGGATGCTGCGCTGCCCTGAGAGTGGCCAGAATGCCCCAGCCCAGCCCAACCCTTCTCCTGGTGTTACTGGTTTATTAAACCATCATCTGGGCTGACAGCTCCCCAGTGTCCTCAGGGCTTTGCCTGCAAACCTGGCTTTACTCCTGGCCTAGGAACAGGCTGGGAGCGTGGCAAGTACAGGGATTTGCAGCTTGCAGCATGTCTATCAAGGAAAACCGAGGCTTTTCCATAAATGTCTGGCTCAACACACAGTCTCCCCCATCATATTATGTCTGCGTTTAGGATCAGGCTCACCTGGGTTTCCTGAAGTCCCATTGACACCAACTTTTCATGCAGCTTTCACCAGTGCAGAGAGCATCCTGTCCTCCCAGGGGGCTGTTTTTATGGAACCAGTACAAACCCAGTTACCTGGGACACTTTTGCCCTACTACCACATTTGTCTGAAATTGGTCAATAAGGTAAAAAAACTACTCCAGAAATGAGCAAAGAGGCAGGAACAGATGCTCACATGTGTGTGCCTGCAGGAAAGCAGGCTGGAAGTGCAGAATGTGGTGCTGAAGTGCATCTGCCAGTACAGAGGACCATCAGGCCAGGGGCACTCAGCAAAAGTGGCCACTGAGGGCATGGGCAGAGAGCTTATCCTGCCTGGTTTTGCATGCAGGACTGTACAGCCAAATCAGGTGGGAAAAAATTGCTTCAGTGGGGGCATTTAACAGCAGTTAAATGTTTTTTTTCTCTGACAGGTTCCTGAGACAAATCTGGAACAACTCAGAAAGGATGAGCTGGGCACAGCTTATGCTTCCAGTGGGCAGCCATCTCTTGGTGATAGTGTCTCATTTCTGTCTGCAGGCACAGCTGCCAGGCAGAGCAGTAAATCTTTCAGATGGAACTACTTGGCGTGGACCTAAATTTACTTTCCTTTCTGCAACCCTCTCAGCTGCGCAACAGCAACCCTAATGCTGCTCCCAGCCCAGTTATCCGAGCAAAGAGCCTTTCCAGGATACTAAAACCTGGCTGCCTTGGGTCATATTTACTCCTGCTAGCATGAGATGAGGCAGAGAGAAAGCAACTCTCCCTATGGGAAGCTGCATGGGCTTATTTATTAAAGGAAGCTATTGTACATGCCATGGCAGCTAGACTGTGCTCTTCTCCATGAGGGATTTGTAGCGTGCATTTGACCCATGGGTACATGCGGAGGAGCCTTAGTACAGCCCTGCTGCCATGGAGGACCAGAGCCACTCCCAGCAGTGCTCTGGAAAGGCTGTTGGAGAGCAATTTGGTGCTGGGAGCGATGGATGCGTACATGTTTATTCCAAAATAACCTACCCTGTGCTGGTTGTGGTGCTTTGGGCGCCTGGAGCTGGAGTTTGCTTAGCTGCCCAGTCTGCTGACCCCCAGGCTGCCAAGATAAGGGCTTCGCTTATCTCGGCTCATGCTATCACTTACTTGTTCCGCCCATGCCCACAGACACGTCATGTGGTAAAAACTCCTTCAGGGAGAAACTGCCTTCCCAGGCCAGTGTGATCCTTCATTTCAAAGCAGGGAGGGAAAAGGTCAGAAATAGACGCTTCTCCTTTTGAAAGCATCTTTGATCCCAAAAAGCCTGCATGCTATCCTGCAGTTTGATCTGTTTAAGAGAGCTAGCAAAGGTAGATTTCAGCTTAAATCCCTCCTAGTGCAAGGCATGATTTCGGACTCTGTAAATCTGAATGGTTCCTGCCAACAGCTCCCTTGTGATCCTAGGCAGGTCCCTTGCTCCAGCTTATGGGCACAGGGACAGATGTGGCCCTGCAAATAGGGGGTTGCTTTCTTCCCAGTCTCTTCATTTAGCTGAGTGGAACAAGACTGATTCTGTGAAAGCCTTATGCTTGGGAAGCTAGTCTCTGGACCAGAGCTGGATACCCAGGTTGTTGCCTGTTTTACCATGGAAGCGAGTACCCAATTTTGCCTGCATGCACACAAACACACCCTCTCAAGTAAAGTCCTTCTCCAGTGGCACTTAGGATTTTCCTTACACGCTGGTGTTTTGCTGAGCTCAGATGGCCCTTGCAGAGGGAGCCTCAGCAGCATTGTGCGCAAAGGCACCCAGAGCTGAGCTGCAAGCTGAGAAGGCAGGAGCGGCAGCACAGCTTTGTGCTGGCCAACAAGATGAGTCATCTGGGCTTCCTTACCTTTTAAAATAAGGTGGTGAGTAAGCCTTGTAATACCCAGGTGTAAACGACAATTCTGCAGTTAAAAAAAATAGACATCGAGTTTGCTGTTATTGCTGTTTCCCTGTGTGCCGCAATCACTCGGTGTACGTGTCCGAGATAAACAGGTAAAAATGGAAACACAGTGTTGGTTCCCTGAGCATATTGTATGCTAGGCAGGCACAGGGAGGGGGTGGGAGGTGGGAAAGGTGGGCAGATTCACTCCTCATTACCTTCCTAGTGATCAGTAAAGTCTCTCAAGATGCTGAAGAAGAGCTCAGACGTCCCAAGCAGAGGGGTTGAGTGACTTCTGTATGCAACAGGAGGGCAGCCAGCCATCTGCGCTCAATAGTCTTCCTGTAACACACAGGTGAGACTCAGGACTGGGGGCTTGCTCTGGCCTATTGATTTTAAGGGATGCAGTATCCCTGAGGATTTGTGTCAAGGCCTGATGGTGGCAGGACTGAGCCTGTAGTGAAGGCACATCGCATGCCTTGGGAAGCTAGCTGTCCTGGCCCTGTCCCAGCAGCCCAGGCTGCAGCTAGTGGGAACATGACCACCAGAGATGGTCACCTTGTCCCTGGGGCTGCTAGCCACCTCTAGAGAAACCTCCCAGGGCTGTGTCTCTCTCTCTCTCTATCCCATGTGATGTGTGGCTCTCTCTCGGGTTTTTCCCCAGTGCGTCACTTTGAAGGGATGTGGGTTGCATTCCTTTTGGTCCTGACTTTGTTCTCAATTTGGCAAGGGTAAAAATAGTAAAAGAGAAAGAAAGGCAGTGTGTGGGAATGGTCTCCATGGCACATCTCCCTCAGCACAGAGGCTGGAGGCAAACCCCCACCACTCTGAAGAGCCCAGGAGCAGGAGTGACACCTTTGCAACGAGACGCTGGCAGGGAGGAGCTGCCAGGGCCCTGGAGCTAGAGGCAGCAGTGCCTTGCCTGTCTTCCCCTGTCCGTGCCCAACCAGGGCTAAGGGTGAGGAGCAGAAACCTTTGGCTCCCTGCCCCACTGTGACTCACGGGGCACCCGCTCTGCCCAAGCTGCTGTACTCCTTTCAAAACACACTGTTGTCTGACCCGTTCCTCAGGCAAATGTCCTCTTGGCAAGTCCCTGGTGCTCCAGCCTCCCTGGCAGAGTGCCTTGCTCAGTGTGGGACAGCAGCTCGTGGACTGCTGCGATGTGTCTCCTAATGCCCTGTGCCAGCCCTTGTCTCTGAGCTCCATGGGAGCACTCTGACAGCCTGTGAGAGCTCGCACCACCTGTACAACAGAAAGACAGGGCACAGATGTTGCAGAGATACCTCTCTAATTGCCCTGAAAACTGTCCCTCCAAATTCATGATCACCCTCTGACCTGTCCAGACAATCATGATCCTATTTTTGCCTTATCTGGATCTATGCTGTGTTACATCATATCATCATGGCTTGTCACCGTGATAGCTCTCTTCCTTCCTAATCTCTCATCACCACTGATGGTTGCATGCAAGACAGTGACTCCTTTCCTGTGACAGAGGTGCCATATCTAAAGGATTAGTTTCAAGTACCCATGGAAGATCTATCCTGGCAGCCAGCCGCGAGTCACCCCCTTTTACACTCCAATCCTTAAACCCATGGGTTTGGCTCTCTAATGTCACACAGAAGAGACTACCAGTCCCTCTCTTACTTTCTGTGCTATGCTTCTGGAGATTTGGTGCCCAGAATCAGATGGGAGTTTGCAGGAAGTCAACACTGTTTTGGAGAAGCAGGGAAAAGCTCGTGACAGTGGAGATCAGTCAAGGGGAACCACCAAAAGAGTTATTTGGGCTCTCACAGGAACTATAGGAGTCAAGAGAGGTGTATCTTAGTGTCCATGGCTCCAGCTGCTCCCTCAGGAGGTCTCCTGGCTGTTTGGCTGTGATGACCATTCCAGAGATTTTGTGTGAAGTGCCCAGGGCACAGAGCAGCTGAGCTGACTGTCCCATTTTGCTATCGGGAGTACTTGTATCCCACATTGTGGGATCTGTTGGGAGACAGTCAAGAAAGCCATTGGCACCCTGGCTTGTATTAGAAATAGCGTGGCCACCAGGACCACCAGGAAGGGATTGTCGCCCTGCACTTGGCGCTGGTGAGGCTGCACCTTGAATACCGTGTTCGGTTTTGGGCCCCTCACTACAAGAAGGACACTGAGGTGCTGGAGTGTGTCCAGAGATGGGCAATGAAGCTGATGTAGGGTCTGAAGCACAAATCTGATGAGAAGTGACTGAGGGAACTTGTTTAGTCTGGAGAAGAGGAGGCCGAGGGGAGACATGATCACTCTCTACAATTACCCAAAAGGAGGCTGTAGTGAGGCAACGGTCAGTCTGTTCTCCCCAGTGATGAATTATAGGACAAGAGGAAATGGCCTCAAGTTGCACCAGGAGTGGTTTAGATTGGAGATTAGGAAGAACTTTTCCAATGAGAGGGTTGTTAGACACTGTCCCAGGCTGCCCAGGGAGGTGGTGGAGTCACCATCCCTGGAGATATTTAAAAGCTGTGTAGCTGAGGTGCTGAGAGACATGGTTTAGTGGTGGGCTTGGCAGTGTGACGTTAGCATTTGGACCCAATGATCTTAAAGATCTTTTCCAAATGAATCTATTCTGTGATTCTGTGGTGCTGCAGTTCAGTCAGCTCAGGCTCCTCACCACTTTGAACAGCCAATTTCCCCAGGCTTGCCTCATTCGCAGGGCAGTAAGGAGCTGCAGCCATCCATGACAGGCCTATGCCAACATCTTCAGTATGACTGCCAGGGCACTTGATGTTAGGAGAATCACTGGTTCTCCCTGGATTTGCACTTGGCAGGAGACAGAGTGTAGCTCTAGGACTCCTTCCAACATACCAGAAATGCCCTAGCCTCCTGATACAAAAAGCTTATCTGGAATAAACAGTCTGCTGGTGAGAACCTGTTTTTTGACAGCCCGTGGGTTAACTCCGTGTCAGATCAGGGACCATGTGTCCTGCTGTGGCTGGTGCAACCCTGTGCCACCTCCATGGTTGGTCTGAAATAAACATACCCATGGATGTGCCTGTCTCTGGCCTGGGTCAGATGTGACCCAATGGGTGATTTTGCTGAATTTCATGATGACGGAGCTGCAAGCTGGTATTGCCCACTTGGGAGAGATAGCATCTTATCCCTGCAAGAGGGCACATGCTCTGCTTAAGAAATCCTTGGCTTTCCAAAGAGACAAGAGCAGATGGATATATTGTACCTTCTAGAGAAATTAGGGGCAATCACCTTTCGGGACAGAGGGACACTTGTATCTGAATCGCATCCCTGAGAGATTTCAAGAAAGAAAAAGATTATAAAGGCTTCTGTGAGTGAAGTTTCCACCTTGGGAAAGGAGCCTGAGGACCTGAGGCACACAAAAGCACCAGGGGGAGTTTGTAGCAAAGCAGTGGGAATAAAACAGCTTCTTTGCAGGGGGCAGTGCCCTTAGCAAAAAAAGCCTCTCAGAGAGTGGGTGCCAGGCCTTTTATCTGCATGCACATTTGTAGCGATAAGGCAATGGTTCTTGAGAATACCCAAGATCAAGCGTGAAAATCCAAAGAAGGCTTCATTTCAGTTCCAGGGCAGAAGCAAATAAAATGGTCACCCTACCATTATGAGTGAGCATCACCAGGTAGCTCCAGCTCTCTGCTTTCAAACAGCAAAGCAAAACCAGTGTTTGATACGGGTGTAGCTAGGGAGGCAGAAATGTCCTGCGTGAATTGAAAGCTCATACAGAAAGAAAAAAGGTGGGGGGAACCTTGTGCTAGGTTTAGAATAAACAATGTTTAGCTATATTTTGCAGTTTGCATTATTCTTAGGCAGAAGCAGCAGCAGACTTGTCAGACTGAATAATTTCAGAGCAGTGCACAAGACTGCTGCTTTATTTTTTTATTGCCATCAGAATTTAAACAGACACAACACATTTACTCTTCTTTTTACTTTTCTCATCATTTCTTAAGTGAATAATAGCATTGCGAAGTCACAGAATAAATTCAGTGGGAAGGAACAGAAGGCAAGACCAGCTCCAAAGCCAGACCAGGTCTTCAGGCCTTCAGTTCTGAGTTTCTCCCGAGATGGAGATTCCTCTTCCTCTCTGGGCAATCCCTGCCAATGTTTGAGCACCAACATTGTGACATACTCTCCTTATATCAAACTAGAATTTGTTGCAATGTGTGACCATTGCCCTGGTGATTTCAGTGTGTGTTCCTGGGAAGAGCAATTCTGTAATCCTCTTTAAGTCCTCTCTCAGATGGCATTAGGACCATGCACTTTGGACACCTTTCTCCCAGTATGTCCATGTCATACTGGGAAGCCCAAGAGTAGACACAGCACCACAGAGGCACCCTCATGGATACTGGGTATATCGTTGCTGATGTGGCTGCATGGGTGGCCAGCCCTCACCTGCTACTTAGCAGAGCTCTAAACAAGCGATGATGCATTAGTCACAGAGATTACAGGGAAATGCCATCACTGATAGAGTTCATTAAATATTTGACTTCTCAAGGAGCCTAAAATCTGTATTTGCTTAGAATAAGACTAAGAGGATGAAGAGATATGAGAAAGAAGGAAGGGATATCATCTGGTAAAGATATCCAGCCTTGGTGAAAGGTATGGAGAAATATTCATTGGAGGCATTAAACAAGTTTATTTCCCATTCAAATCAAGGATTAAGTGGAAAAAACAAGTCCAGCCATCAGGATGGGCAGTGTTAGACCTGTCTGGTTTTGCCCCAAAGTCCAGGCTGCTTTTCCGCAGAGTGCTGGAGGAGCCAGCCTGGGAGGTGGTAAAGCTCACATGCCTTCACTTCCCCTCCTGTCTCTCAAAGCATTACCAACCCAGAGAAAGCAGGTCAGCCTCTCTTTCTGCAGGCTCTCCAACCCCTAAACATCTCAGCATGTACAGGAAACCTCCACCTGACTCCCAGACTCTTGCATTCCCATCACTGCCTGCCAGTGCTTGTGGCACAGAAGTCATGGGCTACACTGGTCTTTCCAGCAGCTCCTCCTGTCTCTTGGTTTTAACCTGTGCCTCAAATGTATTTTACCAGCTGGGCTTTCAGCCCACGATTAACACTGTGGCCAACTGGCTGGGGGAGGGCTGCCACATAGACAAGTTCATGCAATGCAGTGGAGTCTGTCCTGGGACACTCCCTACCCCGATCCTGAAAGAAATAGTCATGAGAGGAGACGGTGGAATCCCCTGCCCAGGAGACATGGTGCTGCTGTGACAGTAGTCTCTTGGAAAGCTTCAACCATGCTTAACCCCTCATTTTGGGAGCTAAAAGCCCTGATGTGCAGAGCACACCTTTGAAGCACTCCCTCGTCTTATTTCAGACTACTCTATTGCCAACACCTTCACTGCTCTGGCACCGCTAGAAGCCTGTCTGGGCTAGTATGGCCATCGCTTGTGCTGAGGGGCCACAGCCTTTACAAGCAATTGGTGGATATCCTGACCAACCAGTTCACAAACACACATTCTTTTTGTCCTTCTTCCTCAAGCTACCACAAACCCGTGCCCATCGACATGGCTTCTTGCTGACAACTGATCTCCCATGCACCCCCCTCTCCCATCACAGCTTGGACCAAAACTGCAGAGGCAGGGAAGGCTGGACACATTTTGATACCTGCTTGGTTACATGAAAGCCTGAATATGGCAAAGTGTACACCTCGGTTCACCACCTTCCCTTCCTCACTGGATCTCTCTCATCACCCCAAAGCTGGTGCATGATCACTAAGTCACTTGAAAGCCTTCTGACAACAGATGCACATAAACCTAATGGGTGGATGTGGCTGCCTTGCTGTCATGTGGTGCTATGTTGCTGCACATCGTGACTCATGCCTGACTGTCCTCTAGTAAAGGCATCAAAATACCCTGGAGGGGGTTTCTGTGCTGGCCCTCTAATTCCCATGCCTGGCTCTGCGGGTGGCCAGACAGGCTGCCAGCTCTGCTTGCAGGCTGCTGGTTGGAGCTGGATGCTGTACATCCAGGGTGCCTGAGTGTACCGCTGCTGCTGCCGAGCTGCGTAGGGTTGCCATAGAGATCTAGGACACGTAAATCTGACTGATAATTGTCTTTTTCCCAACCTTTCTTTCGTTTTTCGTGAAGTAAAGGAAAGTGCACCACTAGACCTGCTTGTCTGAGGAGCTGGACTGGGAAATCTTGGCTGTCGTGGTAGTTTCAGATGTTGATGCTGCAAGTAGCCATGTGTGATGGACAGATGACAGTAGTGCTCAGAGAACAGTCCTGCTCCAGCATGTGTGATGGACAGAAGCTGGAGAAGGCTTCTGCTCAGCTGGGACCTTGTATTGCAAGATTGAGTGAGACTAATCCTCGGTTTTGCCACGAGCCATCTCTCCACCCCTAAAATACAAAACCTCATAACAGCAGAAATATTCCTTTCTAACCAGTGATCCATCTTTGCGTCCCCAAAGCTCTGCCAGATATTTCATGACAAATACTGTCTGCACTTTACAGCATGCTATGATATGATCTTTAAGTATATAAATTTGATTTCCTCCTGTAGATCCTGGATAAAAGCAATACAAAGCCTCATTCGCCTTCAGAAATATTGCTTGGCTCGTGGCACATAACCCCAGTGATGCTGATTTTTAAGCATTCATACTATTATTACTCTTGCTGCAGGTTGTGTTCATAACGTGCCTGGTCCTTTTGGTTTGAAAGAGCAAGACAAGTAACTATACAGTAAAGAAGTACCTGTTCAAACATTTTACCAAAGACCATAACAGAAGTGTTTAAAAGAGTGTTAAAGAAGTGTTAAGAGTTTAAAGAAACGGGGCTTCCTGCCACAGCCAGAATTATTTCTCGCTTCGGTTGCACAATGTCCTCCAAAACAGAGCCCTGGTGGTTGCTGCAACCTGAGCCACAGCCAAAACATCCCAAGTGAGGAAACTCTCTGCCTTTCTGAAAACTTTGCTTTTTCCCACACAAGCCCAGAAACCAACCTCTGCCCACCTTAGTGCGTCCTCCCTTGTGATTGCTGCCATTAATGTCAGAGGAAACGCGCACATGCCCAGCAGCATGGGAAAGCCTTGCACAACCAGGCCTAAATATAAACCGGACATGGAAGATAAAGTCTCCAGTAAATATAGTTGCCATAGCTCAAGGGCACAGCCAGCTCGTGTTAATGTCAGGGGGTGTTTGTTCCCTGGCCATCTCCTGGCTTCCCCTCAAATCAAACAGCATCATCAAATTCAGCCCATGGCTGAAAACTAGGTTGTCTAGTTGTTTTTGGGTTTGGATTTGATTTTTTTCTCCCGAATGAAAAGCATTCTTAAGATAGCCCCTGTGAATTCCTGTTCCACAAGTGCTGTGGCATAAGATGCTGAGCAGCGTGGCAGCTCCTCATGCTCTGCAGCCATTTCTTCCTCCCTGTGCAGTGGTCAGGCCTCCCACGGCAGCAGCCCGTCGGGCCTCCAGCCTGATGTCTGCCAGCCGGTGGGGTACTCCTGGGCACCAGAGCTCCTACCCTCATCACACATGCCCAGCACAATGGGCCCCATCAGAGGGTGGAAATTCAGTTAATTACCTCCCTGAGAGCCAGACTTCCAGAGCGTATAATTGAGCCCAAATTAAATGGCTCATCAACAGGTAATCAGTCAGTCCACTTGATTTGCTACGAGTCATAGCTGACGCTTTCCTGTGCCTGTGTTTTGTTCTTTGACACGTTCTAGAATTTAAGGTCAAGGTGGGGAGCAATGATTAGTCTGTTCTGCAGGTCAAAGCCTGGCTTCAAACTCCAGCCTCGCAATATCTTTAAATGGCTTTGGGTTGGAGGCCTCAAGTATACACCATGGGTGAGATTGCTCTGGCATAATCTGTTTTCTGACACTTCTGCAGTAGGTGACATTGCTTCCCAGACATCTTTCTGGGCAGCCCAGCTGCTCATCCGACACAGAACGGTCTTTTTTGCAACACACCAAAATGCCTGCAGTGATGATGCTTGAGCTTTCTTATGTGGCACATAAAGGGCACAAGCCTACAGCAGTCACAGATGAATGTAACCCTGGGAGATGCTGTGGGCACCTGGTGATGCTCTCACCTGCTGCTGGTGACTTCAGGAGATGCTCCACACCTTATGAGATGTAGGGAGCTGACTAGGCTCTTTAGAAGAGCCTCAGACATTAAAACAGCATATCAGTTTGTGGCCTGAGTTTCAGAGAGTTTGCACTGGTTTCAGTAAGAGAAACATCATCCAGCAGAGTGGTGGTTTGCAAGAAAAGCAGTGTGGCTTGCCCAAGCATCCAAGCAGAGTTTCAAAGGCAATGGAGATCAAAGGAAAAGACTGCAGACAAAGCCAGAGGACCAAGTGCTAGGCACGTTAATAATTTAGAAACACTCAAATGTAAGAATAGTCAAATGCAGGCACTGAAGGAGTCACGGGGCTTTCAAGGTGAGCACAGCTCAAGGCAGGAGATGAGCAGCAGTGCAGGGTGAAGGGCTGCATGGCTTTGCCTGACAGATGGTTCTCCGTCGCCAAAGGGCTTGGAAGCTGGACATGTATGGGTGAGCACATCTTTGGGAATAAAAAACCCTGGATTTGGTGAGGTTTTTTTTTTTGGATATGGATGCAGAGCCTTTGGAAAGCCATTGAGTGCATAGACTATGTTCCATTTGTTTTGTGCGCATGTGTGACCTGAACCTGAGCGTGCCCAGCTCATGAAAAGCACTTTTTGGGTGATGACTAAAGATTGTTTAATAAATAGTACTAGGGAGATGAAACGTTTCTTGGTAACAAAAGGATTTTTAATCAGGCTTTAATTACCGTGTGCCACAGATCTTCCTTAAACTGAAAATAATGAATTCCAGTGCAAATTATATTCTCGGGTGACTTAATAGGATATTGGAAAAGTCACTTGGTGATTTTTAGGGATGAGTGAGAGAGGGTGTAAGGAAAGACCCTGTCAGAAAAGTGCTTGTAATGATTCAGCACTGGCTTCATGGAGGGATGAAAACGGGAGTCTGAAATGGAGCTCCTTTAGAAGCCTATCTCACAGCATTAAGGTATGAATTTTAGAGTCGGCCCACATAACGGCTTAAAGTTTCAAGTCGCATCTATGAGCCATTTTTAATGGTGCTATTTTTGCCATGGTACTTCTGACAAATGGTCAGAGAAATATCAGTCTTGACAGCCCATAAAATTAGCAAAATCCTCCTAATAAAGCTGAAAGCAGGAGCCACTTTCCGAACCTTTTTGTGCCAGAGCAGCCCCAGGTCTGAAGCACGGCTCAGGTGCCTCATTGCTGCAGGGGTGGCTCTCCCCAGCACAGAAGAGCCTCTCCAGGTCCTTGTGCCACAGACCTTGCTCTTACCGGGTGTGCACATCCACAGCTTCTCTGGGCAACTTATCCCTGTGTCTCATCACCCTCATCGTAACAAATTTCGTCTTTATGTCCAATATGAGTCTACTCCCTTTCAGTTTCAAACCATTACCCTTTGTCACATCCCTGGTAAAAAGTTTATCCCCTTCATTCTTATAAGCCCCCTCTAAGTGTTCAAAGGCTGCAATAAGGTCTCCCTGGAGCCTTCCCTTCTCCAGTCTGAACAACCCTGACTCTCTCAGCCCATCTTCATAGGGGAGGTGCTCCAGCCCTTTATCGTTTTTGTGTCCCTCCTCTGAATCCACTCAAATAGGTCCATGTCTTTTCCAGCAGCCTGCACAAGGTGCTGGGCATCGCCATGCTATGTGCAGGATAAACCCCCAGGTAGGAGGACCAGCCTGGGGATGATGGAGGGAAATGCTTAGTCAGCACATAATATCAAGAAATCTTTTGTTTGAGCGTTCCTTAAGGTACATGTCTACACCCACACATATATACACCTACCCATACATACTTATACAGATCTCCAACCCAAAGTTGAAGTGCAAAGGCTGTTAAAAGTTTTAAAGGATTTAAGGACTCCTACTAGGAGCAATACTGACATGGGAGAAGAGAGAAAACAAAGATTTCCCTTGGCTGAGAGAAGAAAAACACAAAAGCCTCATCATGGGGAAGCCCAGTGTCAGCTTCTTGTCCTTTCTCAGGCTTTTTGTCCATGGCAGGTGTCCGTGAAATGGGGACACTCGGCCATTTCGCCACCATGGTCCCCAATGTTGTCTGCTCACGGGCTGCTCCTCAGTGCACAGCACAGCAGCAATCCTGCCATCTCACTCTAGTGCAATAAAAATAACACGAAATAACAGAAAATGAAGCTTGGGTCAATAGCTACTGACTGAAAGTGAATGGAAGGGGAGCAAGTTCAGAGAGGGCTGTAATTGGGAAATACAGACAGGAGCTGATGCTTCAGGAAGTATTCACCAGGGAACGTGGGTTTTTTCCTCTCTTTTTTTTTTCTTTTCTTTTTCTCTGCATCTTTTTTATTGATCTGCAAGAGAAGAGAGTTCTGTGGCTGTGATATCTGAGAGCCGGTGGCGTCTCACACAGTTACCTGCAGCGCCTGTCTCTGTAATTGTCTCTGGCTTCCTCTGTACTTCCATCTTGGTCTTTCTTGGGGAGGCCTTTCAGTTGTCTGAAATTAAAGACTCTTCCACATCTGCCCTTCACCCGAGCTCCTTGCCTCTGCTGCTCATCAGCATTTTTCTCAGCATTCTGAATTGATTCAGTATTTCTATCTGAGGTCAGGTGTTTTGGCTGAAGAAAGCCATTGTTGTCTATCTCTCCCTTTGGTCCCAGTCCTCCCCCTCCTCCTCCTTGCCCAGCATACAGGAGACTGGTTCAACTATTCCACATCCTCCTCCAGCATGAGGAGCTGGAGAAATGCTGCAGCCCTGCATTTCCCTCATTTCAATGGTGATTTAGAACCAGGAAAATTAATTAGTAGAACCAGGGAAACAGATCAGCCTCTTACATTTTCATTTTTCTGCGGAAGTGGATGGCTATTTATGTATCAGTACCTGGGTACTCAAAGCCAAAGGAAGGAAAAGTGTTATCCTGCTCCTCCCACCCTTTCCCCTTCCCTCTGACCCTCCATGTCTGGCTGGGGTGGGCCTGCGACAGATGGCTGCTCAGTTGGCATCAGCATTCAAGCCCAGAGACACTGGCACTTCCCAGGCAGAGTGGTAACTGGACACAGAGATTAGCTCTGGCACGTCTCCATGTTTAAATGAACTTCCCCTAATTAGGGAAATTGCCTGCGATGACACTTCAGACAGATCCTCCATGGAATGATATTTGTAAGCTTCTTGTGCGCTGCATCACAAGAGGCAGCCACAGGCTCAGTGTGAGGCCATGCTCACTCCCAGCCCCCTGCACATTCCCAGCTCTGCAGCAGTGGCCACGTTGTTGCCCAGGGTTTATGCCCTTTTGCCCTTGCTCACCAGATGATGCTCACCTTTGTGGATGGAGATGTGCAAGTTCCTCTTTCCCCATCTTTCAGTGGTTACCCTAACGCCAACGAAACCATGACCTCACACCTAAACTTTTATTACCCACCACCTCCTGATCAAATCCCACTGAAATCTTGACCAGGTCGACTCATGGTGAAACTCTCACTACTTCACTTTGCTAAACATGCATGATTTTTAAGGAGACCTTATGGAAAAACAACTTGAGAGGGTTGCGTGTGTACGTATTCTATTGCCAAATTTTTGCTCACAGCAGGCTCTTCTGGGACCCGGTGAAGACTGTGTGCTCTGAGACAAATTAAGCCTGTAAAAAAAGGAAAGAAAACCAACTCAACTAAGCTTGTTAAGTCTTAGAGTAAACCGCTGCAAGTCTGAGGCACAACATAAAAGCTGGGGTTTTCAAAGGGCCCTGAGGAAAGCAGACCTGCGGCTGCCACTGGATTTAATTTGCTCTATGCTGAAGGAGGCGGCTTTGAAGAAATTCCCACGTGTATACTGATCCCTCAAATAGATGTTTTACCAGCTTTAACAAATGTTATGTGCTTCAGAGCACCCAGGGAGTCCTTGTGCTGCAGGGAGAGCAGCATCCAGAGAAGGGGTCCCTCCCCGCTGGTGCACAGTGGGAACTCCACAAGCACCACAGCTTATCTTTTAATAGAGATATTACTTTCTCTCAGGAGATATAATGGGAAATCCCCAGTGTACACAGGCAAGAGAAAACATTTTCAGAGCTGAAAAAAAACCCACCCCAACCCTCAACAAATTGCAGATTAAATCTATGCAAGAGCAGGAAATGAATTTTTTGTTAATAATCCTTAAGGTTAAAAAACTGGTGAGAGCTGGAGGGTGAGAATGCTGCCCAGCTCTGACATCTGTCCTGCAAAGCTCTTCTTATTTCATGCATTTTTTTTTCATTGAATGATTTCTCTTTTTCTGTTCTTTGAATTGTGGGTGATGCTTTGCAGCACAAAGAGGCACTGAGCCAAAAAGAGCTGGAATTGAAAGAGAACTGAGAGGAAAGCAGAGCTTTCCGGGCTTGAGAATATTTCTTTTTAATGTGTGAAGAGACAAACCAAACAGACAGAGTTCCCTCCAAAGGGAAAGAAAAAAAAAACCCACCAAAACCTGATTCAAGTCCTGGCTTCAAAGCCTGATTCCTTATCTAGGCTGCAGGATTTGTCATCACAAGTATGGTGGCACAGAGCAGTAATGGAATAATAAGTGTGAAAATGTGTTTATGAAAATGTGCTTTTGATAGGATGTTGTCAGTCTGAATTATTTCCTCTTGAATTACAGCATCTGGAGCTTTTGTTAAGGACCGTGATGCTGCAGCCCTACAGCTTGAGCAGCATTGCTACTTTTTCTTCCAGCTTCCCCCACATCTAGGAGAGAAAGAAGACGGAAGCTTGAAATCCCAGGTCCTGAAGATCACGCTCAAAAAAACTTGTGAAAGATGTCTAACTGTTGTGGTTTTAAATCCTCAGTGTTTACAAGCAGTTGAAGATTTTGGGAGCACCAAGAAAGAGCCTGAGACTGAGCAGCATTAGGCCTGAAGCATCTTCATTCCTCCTTTGCATGGATGAGGCATGGAGGGGTCAGATGGCCGTGCTGCAGGAGCTCAGGCACCGCAGTGCCATCCTTGGGATACCTGCTCTCTCTCCTGCTGGCTCTGTCTGCAGCTACTACCTGTTTTCTCTGCCCTTGAGAATCAAAGCAACCACCCTTCCTTCTGCAGGGCTCTCGCCCCTGGCTGTGGCCTGGCTGTGGGACAGTGTGGCAAGAGAGGGCCTGCACACCCCTGGGGAGGGCTCCCAGAATTGGGGGCTCTGCTTTGGCTCATTAGAAAAGCAGGTTGTCACAACATGTTGGAGCTCAGAAGGTCCCTGGGCCTCTTGGTGAGCCTGGGCTGCCTCTGAGTTTTGCTATGCCTCCACAGTTCTCAGAGGCCAGCTGAGCATCTTGGTTTCACTCCAACTTTTAGCTTCACTTCAGGACAAAAGTGAGATCATGTGCTATGACCAAAAAGCAAAATAAAGAGAGTGCCACATGCTCTTTTTCCTCTTTTCCCCCCTCAAATAGCAGGATTTTATGTCAACCTTATGATGGGGAAGAAATGGATGGCTGTTGAAATTTGGCAACTCCACCTTTACCTGGATTAGTCTCAAAAGCAGGATGACACGAAGTGCTGGAGGAGGCTCTTCAGCTTGGGAATAAGGTTTTGCCTCCATGCAAGGAGAGAGGGAATAGGGTGTCTGTCCTGCCTCGGGCAGACCTTTGCATCTCCACTGATATTCAGGTGCTGTTTTGGGGTCTGTGTATCAGCGATGGCGTCTCTTCCAGGGAGTCACATCTTTCCACAACCAAGCAGGGCTTGTGAGCGGTGATGCAAGGTCCTTGTCTCCCCCTTGCAAGTACTTTTGCTTATGTTTGCTTTGTGATTGGATCTCTGACGGGTGGCAGAATTTAATTTCTCTTCAAATTTGCCTGGAAATTAATCCAGTTCCTCTGAGCACCAACCACTTGCAAAGAAATAACGATGCCCTGAGTTAGAGTAGCTCTGGGGCCAGTGATTAGATTGCCAGCCCTCCCTCTTTCTTCACAGGACACACGGTGAACACAGCATTATAATGTCAATACACTTGGTATGCTTTCCAGGCCCACTGAGTAAACACTCGCTGAGAGTGTGCTGCAGGTAGGATTGCTTGCCAAGGGCTGCTGCCTCTTTCCTGAGCTGTGTTTTGTGAGTACATGGTTTCCTTCAAACAAGAAAACACATTAAGAGGCACTTCATCTTCAAGTGTTCCTGTCTACTCTGCCTGCATTCCTGGCTGGGGTGTTTAACATATATCAAGTGCAATGTGCTCATGGGACCCTCTGACTTAAACAGCAGCAAGCCAATAGCGCCGCACTGGAGTGATCGAGGGGACTGCTTTCAGTGGGGAAAGAACTTTAAGGACATAGAGTCCAAGCACTAACCTCACACTGCCAAGCCCACCACTAACCCATGCCCCTCAACCCCTCAACTACATGGCACTTAAATATCTCCAGGGCTGGGGCCTCCACCACCTCCTTGGGCAGCCTGTGCCAGTGTCTAACAACCCTCTCAGTGAAAAAGTTCTTCCTCATCTCCAATCTAAATCTCCCCAAGTATAACTTGAGGCAATTTCCTCTAGTCCTTTCTTTCATTACTGGGGAGAATAGACCATCCCTCACATCACCACAATCTCCTTTCAGGTCGTTGTAGAGAGTGATCATGTCTTCCCTCTGTCTCCTTTTCTCCAGACTAAACAACCCGAGTTCCCTCAGCTGCTCCTCCTCAGATTTGTGCTCCAGACCCTTCACCAGCTTAGTTGTCCATCTCTGGTCACACTCCAGCACCTCAATGTCCCTCTCGTAGTGAGGGACTCAACTTAACTAAGAGAAGGCTGGTTCTGTTCATTTTTTCATCACATTTCTCTTTCCTTAGGTTTCACATCCATTGTCTGATATGCTTCCCATAGAGCCTCCAGTGGCCACTCCAGTGGCACCTGGATTAAAATCCACAGTCATAATTTTCAAGTGTGACTTCTGAGGTTGGACTCCTTTAGTTTGCACCACGTGGAAACTGACTTCAGCCTCAGTCAAACAGCAGGGTTTCTTGTGCAGTCAGGATCGGTGCCTGATCAGTGAGCCAATGCTCTCCCCATGTCTGTTTTCCTGCGCTGGCCATAGGCAGAGCCAGGATGGCTTACAGAGGAGAGATCACGGTGCAAGAGATGAATCACAGCTGAGGTTGCTCTATGTTCAGGTGCTCAAATTGAGAGAGATCAAGGTGCCCAGCCTTTGTGGGAGAGCTCAGCACAAAATCTGGTGCCCTTAAAGTGTATTGAGTTGAGCAAAGACACTCATCATCAGGCCAGGCCTTCATCCTGATCAAATTTATAGTGCAAATTTAGTTTTATTCTCTCCTGCTTAATGGGGTAATACAGATTTACAGCAGTGCATGGCTTGCCCAAATGTGAAAATTTATGGATGCAGCTATTCCAGGAGAATTACATAAAAGCCAATTTTCAACTATTACTCCAAAAGCAAAAACACTTTCCCGTACTGAAACAGACACTTTGGCTGAATGTAAGAAGCTGTCTCCTTACCTTACTGACTTTGAGCCCACAAACATCAGATCAACAGCCCCACACATACCTTGTTCTGCAAAAATAACAGCAGAGCTGCTTTCTTTGGCCTGCTGAGTGTGTCCTGGGAAGGGTTTCTGTCTGCTCACCTTCAACTCCAGAAGATCCCCTGCCCTGGCGTCAGTGATCACCAATGGTCCGGGACTCGGCACTAAGTGAAACCCTTCCAAGACCTCCCACCATGAAAAAAGTGGAGAGGGTCTTGCATAATTCCCTCTGAATTTAGCTACTGGGAATGAGACACAGATCTGACCTGTTAAAAACAAGAACAAAACAAAACAAAACAAGATAAGAAAAGACACCATTTATTTCTAAACTCCCTTTCACTCTCTTCTCATGAACACCTTCTGGGATAATACTCTCAAACAGTCAGGCTTTCCCATCTCCACCCAATGCTCTTCCACTCAGCCCAAGACAGTTTTCACAGTCATGTTTTTTATTGTAGTAATAATAATAATAAAAAAATCTGTGTAGTGCAAAAAGGAGGTTATTTTGCCCCTTTCTCAGTAGATGAGGCTGTCAAAGTGTGTTTCCACTAGATGTGCTAGTCCCAGCAGCAAAGTTAACAGTTTTTGTCAGTCCTGCAGCTTCTGACCAGTAGGTTGGGTTACAGGTGCCAGAGACCTCCTCCCTCCCTCAGTGCAAGGCTGATCTGGTTCCCCTGTGGGACATCAGGGACACAGTGATTTAGGGGACTTGCCATAAACCTAAGTTGTACCTCAACACTTTTTTTCCACATGATCAGAACATGTAAGGCAGATTGAGCTAAACTAAGCGGAGAAAAGGGCACCCGACCTGGAGATAAGCAGACCTGTATTTGTACCAAAATAAATACTTGCACTCATTTAACACAATTTATCTTGGAGAAAGTATAGAACAATTTGCTGGGTCAAGACCAGTCAGGCCAACAAAATCTCTTTTTAGGAGAAGTATAGGGAAAGACTTTGGAAAGAAGGATCTATTGGCTTGTCCTGGAAAGATTAATATTTAAGGGTTAGTGGCTCGTTTTCAGCACCTTGCCTGAAAGACTGCACAGGGGCCTGTTTGCCACTAAAAATGACTGAGTTACAGGATTAAGGATCTCTGCCCATGAGAAAGCCAAGCAAGGAAGGCAATATAGCATCTGTCTGTATGCCTGCACAGATCCAGGCAGTGCTCTAGTACCACACAAACACTGTCCGTTACGAAAGCAAAGTGTCCCACAAAGAACCAGTACTGAGTGAACCAGCTGACCAAGGAAATGGAGGCTGTTGTAAGGAGAAACTTGAACGTTGTGTTGTACCCAAAGAAAAGCCAAGAGGAGCTGCCACTGCCCTCTGCAAAGGCCTGAAAGAGGAGGTAAAGCTATTTAAAGTAAATACTGGCATCAGAAGAAAAAAATCACCTGTCTCCCCAACAACTCAGGCTGCAGAGGGAAGATCTCTCACCACCAAAATATGATGTCCTGTAAAGTCCTTGATCTCCCCAGGGCAGTCATGGAGGCTGTGAAGCCTTTAGAGAGCTTCTGCAGCCTGGAGCTGCCAGTACGTGGCAGTCACTGTGGGCAGTGAGGGAGTTGTGGAGCAGAGCACCGAGCAACCAGCCATTGTCCTGGGGCTGGCAGCCAGCAATCTCCTTACATGGAGAGGGAAAAAATCCAGAAAGATTAGGCCTGGGAACTGCACTTCAGACACATCTCCACTCCAAGACAGAAATGAGTCTTGTGGGTGAAAACACCATATCACCAGCAAGGCTGGCCAGTTTGTGGCACTGGAAGCCATGCTGGCCTTGTTAATGGGGGGGAGCAAGTGGGGACAAAGCCCAGAAGCAGCAGCAACCAAAGACATTGCATCTAGCAAACCTCAGTGAGTTGTGGAGGCAGTGAGCAGAGAAATGCCAGTGGGCAATGCAGCAAGTGGTACCCCCAGAGACCACCTCCTGCCCCAGGGCCACCTGCAACCCTGGCTGGGGCTGGTGGCCACTCTTCAGTCACTAGCCTCATGAAGAGAGGAGCCTTCTGCCCACACACAGGATTTCTCCTCTAACTTTCCTTAGATTAAAGCTGGTTTTATACTGACAACTGGCATAAACAGGTCTGGTAGCCTGTAGACTAATCCTGGCCCCAGGATTTCTGGTGCCCCAGATACAGCTGACAGAGGAGATTGCAGTGACCCCATTTATTCCCTGGTTAGCAGTAGCAAGTATGGTATGTCCACATCAATTCAGCTATATCCATCTCTGCTGATAATTTTTCTCTCTGGAGAAATCTAATTATTCACTTGCCCTTCCCACATACAGAACGTTGCTCAGAGCTAGAATGGCCTCCCTGACATCCGTGGAGTGATTGCTGCCTTAGAAAGAAAAGAATCCAAGGGAGGCTGGCCATGCCAAGCTTTTCCACACCCTCTACCTGGTTTGCATGATGGGATTTGGGTTTTTTCTGACTGCATGGCAGTGCTGGGGTTTGCTTGGGCCTCTGAGGGCTGCTCTATGCTGCAGAGAGCATGGCAGCAGCTGCGGGGAGACAGGTAGGGCTCTGGCAGGAAGAAGCCCTCCAGAGCTTCAGGAAATCATCTGCTGGAGCCTACCATGCTCTGCCCAGGTGGAAGGAGCCTACAGGTTCAAGGACAACCAGCTCTTCATCCAACAAAGTGTCCTGCACACCAGAGCCTGTGTTAGGCTGGGTGACACTTTTTGCAGGGCACCAGCAGAGAAGCTTCACCAGTCCACAAAGCTTCCATTACATTTTTTGTCCATGTGCACTCACATAAGTGTACAGAGAGACAGAGAGAGGGTCACATCTTCATTCACACTCAGGGATTGAATCCATGCTAATAAAGTGATGTAAAAGTCATTATTTGCATCCAGAGTGATTATATACCGTTCCACAAGATGTATTTATAAACTGAATAATAGCCTCTGTTTTGTTTTACGTGAACTCAGGTGTAATGCAGGACTGGAGCATGGGACGGAGGGCAGGCAACCCACAGTGACTCCCACATGCTGTGCTGGCTGCCTGGACCTTCACAGAAGGATAGTGGGTGCCCTGTTACTTTTCACAAGGGTGTTGAGAGAGATGAGTATCCTAGAGCCTTGGGAGCTGATTGCCTGGCTCTGCCCTTACCAGCACCAAGACCAGGGTGGCACAGGCAAAGAGAAGAGAAAAAGAGATGCTTCATGCCCAGTCTGAGATCAAAAGGAAGCATAAAGAGTAGTTTCTGGTTTAAAATATCCTCAAACACTTTCTTACTGCTCTTTCTTGTGGGTATGGCTTTGACTAATGACAACAGACTCCTGCCTGGTAGCTGGAATAACTGCTCAAAACACTGGCAGGCAGTGTGTCTGGCAAAGACAGCTTCCTCCAGGGTAGTCAGGACAGTTCATGGCCTGGGAACTCAGCGAAGGCAAAAACCTCAGCTTCCCATGAAACACCAGCATTTGGGCTGTGGCTGCTGCAAAGAGCTGTGTTGAGGACTGGAGGATGGTGACAGCCAGGTTGCCTCAGCATGGTATATGCAGCCAGGAGGGCAAGTCAGCAGCTCCACACACCACTATCAATATAGATGGCTCTTCATTTTAATGGAAAAGTGCCCCATGTGAAGTCACAAGATAGAAAATGGGGGCAGGAGGAGGGCCATAAACCGTTAAACTGCTTGCAAAACTCAGCTGAGGAAGCTGCAAGAAGAACTTGCCATTCTTGGCTGTTTGTCCCAGGTCTTTGTGCAGCTGGGGAAAGAAGAAGTGAAATGAAGAACCTCCTGCTTGGGCACTGTGGGTTCGCAATGCACTGCTATAAGAAGACAAGCTGAAGTCTGCAGTAACCAGGCCCAAAATGTGCTGTATGTAGAAGCCCTAAATCAGCCCTAAGTGGTACACACAACAGGAACATGTGGTGCTGAGGGCACCTGAGCTCATTGCCCAAGTTTCTCTTTAACTTGCACTCTCACCCTGGGCAAGTCCCTTCACCTCTGTGCTCTGTGTTGATCTCCTCAGATTTTGAAACCCCCAGGCTTTCCCTGTGTATTGGACACGGTGCCTGGGACTGCTGCAGTCCCACTAATAATAAACTGGTGGCAAGGTCTTTTGGCAAGGGGGTGGAAGGGACCTCTAGAGATCATCTAGTCCAACCCCCCTGCAGAAGCAGGTTCACCTAGATCAGGTCACATAGGAACATGTCCAGGCGGGTCTTGAAGACCTCCAAGGAAGGAGACTCCACAACCCCTCTGGGCAGCCTGTGCCGGGGCTCCCTCACCTGAACAGTGAAATAGGTTTTTTTCTTATATTTAAGTGGAACTGTTTGTATTCCAGCTTCATCCCATTACCCCTTGTCCTGTTGCTAGATACCACAGAAAAAATGGATGCCCCAACCTCCTGATACCCACCATTTAGATATTATAACCTTGCTTTTCCTGAAACGCTTTGCTTTATACAGTTCTTTCTGTCAAGGAACTTCTTGTCATGTTATCACAGAACTGGAAAACCTGACTCTAGATTCAGGACCTCCAGAAACATAACCCCTGAAATCCTGATGACCTACTCCCCTAGTGTCTTGAAGACCAGGCCCTGTTTCTTTGCTAGAGGAAAGCTGACTGTTGGAAAAACATCATATCTCAGTTATTATTTAGTTCCCTCTAATTTAATTCCTCGGTGTTTTATCAGTTTCTCTCTCCTTTGCCATCCTCTCTTTAGTTTGTCTAAACGAATGCCTGAAAGGACTCTTATACCCTTTTGATTTATGACCCAGTGGGAAGCATGGTGGCACTGTGGCCACCAGCTGCATGGGGCCATCTCCTCCCCCGGCTCTCTGCCCCACTCTCTCCCTCCTGCTCTCTCATTCAGCTCTGTGGGGTTCAGCCCAAAGCACTCCTTGAAGGTGAAGACTGCTTTCAAGAAGTCTGGAAGAACGATCCAGGACTTTTTTTCATCACCACCCGTAGATGGAGGCCCCTATAACCCTCTTCAGAGGTTCTACTCTTGCTGATGGGCTGGCAGCTTGGCTGCAGGAGATTCTCTACATGCACTTTACCGTCTAATATTTCTTTCAGAACTTTTTACTATGAATAAGAAGCTGCAACACATCTATCGTGCCAGAGTGTGCCTCATCCACCAGTTAAAAGTCACAGTACAGTGCATTGCATAATCTTTGCAAAGACTATAGGTGCTAAGGTTCATGGCAAACTGAAGAAGGTCAAACCTTCCCTAACTCTGGAATTACCACATTTGCTTCCCCAAACCCATCTCTTCAACCCCCACCCTGTTTTTAGCAACACAATATGACCCAAGCATTTGGGAGAGAAATGCAATCAAACCCATTGAGGGCAAGAGAGAACAGCCAGCATATATTCAGTCTGAGCTCTGAACATGACTTCATGTATGTGGGTTTGGGAAAGTCATGCAGAGGTAGATGTGCATGAAGTACTGGCTTCCTTTGGCCAAAGTGATCTGGTGGCTACAGGGTACACTGTGTGGTTACTGTGGTCTTTGGGGACTGCAGGAGAAGGTGACCATCATACCTGTGAGACAGGAAGGGCCTCAGCACAGACATGCTTCACACCTTCTCTTCCCAGCACGGCTGGTGCAGCTGCACAGGAGTAAGAGGGTTTACAGCTCTTGGAATCATCTCAAAGAAGCTCCCCATTTGCTCAGACATGTCCTATAAGGTGCGAGTGACCCTGGAAAGGACTGTTTGGCTGTTGAAATTGCTTCCCTCTGCCAGACACAGGAGGGAAGAGAAGAGGAGCCTGACTAGGCTGCCGAGCGGGCAGCAGACCTGGAGGGGCAGCAAGGTTGTGTTTTCCAGTCCCTGCTTATGGGCTTGTTGCTCAGTTTCTCTGTCTGTTGTTCCTTGTGAACTCTTGCATTACCAGGGGGAACCTCAGCTCTTCCCGACAAAAAGCCATGTGTTAACAGCTCACACAGAGCCTGTGGCAGAGGGAGAAATCAGAAACGGGTCCCTACCGTGCCCGTGGAGCTGCCTGAGCAGAGACAAGTACCCTCCAGTCCAGCATTCCCCACTTCCCACCCCAATCCCAACCACACAGCACATCCCCTCGACCCTACAAAGGCGCCTCGGCTTCCCCGGGCGTTGGCCGTTCCCAGCGGCGCGATGCACCCGCAGCCCGGTCGGCGTGGGGCAGCGGGACAGCCACGCGGCGCCACGGCTGCCACCCGCAACCCCGCAACCCCGCAACCCCGCAACCCAGCGCGGCCGAGCCGGGCGCTGCGCGGTGCCGCGGGGACCGGCCTGCCCGTGGCCAGCAGGTGGCATCGCCACTCGCCGCCCCGGCCAGCCGCAGCGGCAGAAGCGGCTCCTCTGCCGCCGTCTCATCCCGCTCGGTTTGGGCTTTCTTTCCTTAAGTGCAGGCAAGCACAGAGCTGCAAAGCGCTTCGGTGGATGAACGGAAAATAAGGTCATAACGTGTGATTTTTCTCGGAAAGGTCTGTTCCCGCAGAGCCCGGTGAATGCATGCTGCCTCTTTCGGTCCTGGAACGATGCCAAGCATCTTTACATCCTCTCAGCGCCACGGGCTGAAGGTGCCTCGGGTCAGGCCCCAAAACGACCCAGCAACACATCTCCTGTGCGGCATGTCTGGGCTCATGCGAGGTGACAGAGGACCACGCTGGCTGCTGCCGTCAGCCTGCTCGCCTGCCAGCCCCTGCATTTCACTGCCCTGCCTCAGCAAATCCCTGCCAGGGAAGACGGGCTCTGCTTCCAAAAGCCGAGGCAATGAGTCAGCAAAATAAGGCTGACTAAGCACTTCCCTGTTAGATGCTGGACATGGAGAACAAAGCATCAGTGACTTTGCATTTATTAGGCAGAATTACTGAAGTGACTGCAAGCTAGCAGCCTTTAAGTATGCAATTACTCTCTTTCAAATGCAACATTCTCACTAGGCTCAGGTGATAAAGATTTCAATTCTTCCCTTCCCACAGCAAGGCTTGATTTGTCCAGGAGAAGAGTAAGCCAATATATCCTGTCATCTCCACTTACATGCTTCTTCTACCACGTCAAAGGGTCAAGTACTTTATCTTTTGCACATACCTTTAAAGATTAACTGTTGTCTGTAGAGGAACTAGTTTTTCTCCTGCCTTTAAAAAAAAAAAGACCTTGAAAGATGAAATGGGAAACCAGCCTTGGGTTGGCTTCAGTGGGTATTTATGACTTCAGCCTTGATGGTACAGAAGATTAGAAGGTATTTGGAATCTCAGGCATTTTTTAATTTATTTTATTTTCTGCTGATCTGTTCCTGGTAGGTTTGAAAACGGTTAGAAACACATGAGAGAAAAAAATAGGCTTGTGGTTGGGGCACATCACTTCCTGGTCCGGCTGCCAACTCTATGTGACTTTGAACAGGTCACTCAGAGAGGAAAGCGAGAAGGGAGTATCCGTCGCTTCTGTTTCTAGGCTTTTATGAGTTCAAGTGGAGCTCCTAGCAGCAGCAAACTTTGAGTCAGGGTCATCCCCTGAGCCCTGGGGCCAGGGCCCACAAATACCACAGGCTTCCCTGAAGGTGGTTGTGTAGGTTCTCCTTACAGCTGATGGAGGAGGAATCATCCTCTCTATTTTAGAGTGAGATGAAGTGCTCTCCCATGAAAAAAACTTTTTAAAAGACAGGTTCTCACCTTGGCTTAGCTTCATCATTTTGAGATGGCTGAAGATGGCTAGGATGAGCCCTAGCCTCAATCTCTTCAGGATCTTGCCTCTGAATTTGAATTAACTATGACTTCTACTGTCTTAGTCCTTTGTATGTTAAGATATGGACAGAAAAGACCAGTTCCTACAGTACAGTATCAGGGACCTTTTTTCTAGCCAGATGCTAGATCAGGGAGGCCAGCCTAGCCGGGGAGAGTTGGGGGAGCTCTTGACACCCATGCTCAGCATGAAGCCTATTGGCACTTACCTTGTGAGGTTGCAAAGGTTTGGCCAGCCCTGCTCCAAGCACTGCACACATGTGGGAATAGGTAGTTATATTGCTGGTAGGAAAGCAGCTACATGGGCTTCTAAGCATATACCTCAGCTGGATGACATGAGAGAGCTTCTCGAGGACTCCTGTCTTGGTGACAAGGGCATGTTCACCAGCAGCCCATGAGCTCACCGTGCCAGGGCTGAGGATGCCGGTGCAGGAGGCTAACTGCTGCACATGCTCTGCCATGGCTCTGGAAACTCCCTCCCAATAGACATCAAAAGGACCATGTAAATAACTACCTCCCAAGAGAATCGTATAACCAAAGAAGAGTTTGGGTTGGAAGGGATCTGTCATCTAGTCCACTCTCCCTGCAAGGAGCAGGGACATCTTCAACTAGATCAGGTTGCTCAGAGCCCCATTCAACCTGACCTTGAATGTTTCCAGTGATGAGAAATCTACCACCTCTCTGGGCAAGAGGTCTTACCACTTCACAACCCAGCTTTCACATAAGTATCTCCTGAAGATAAAGGAAAATAAAACCAGTTATGGACAAATTATGCTTTCTAAGACAACCTCTGGTCGTTGGGGGAGAGATGGAAGCATGAACACAGTGTCACAGATCTGTCAGTTGCTGTGCACAGAGACTGTATTGATGGACATGTTAAAAATATCTGGATGGCTGTAAGCCAGAAACCATTTTATGTCTAAAATAGGATTTCATTTCCTTTGCCTTTCTTTTGTTTTTGTTCCACTTTTTCTGAAGGATCCTTTCCATGATTCATTAAGTCTGCACTTTACACTTCATTTGCTGTAAGGCAGGGAGGAGTTTTTGTCTGCTAAGGTGCTTACAACAATGTTTTTAGTGGTACAATACAGACAGACTTGAAGGCACAATTCCATTTCACCATTGCAGAGAATGCTGCACCAAGGAGAAGAAAATAGCCCATTGCTTCTCCCTCAAGCTCTGCAGGAAGTTGGTGTGTCCTAGGGAAGAAGAAAGGGTTAAAAGTCATATTATCCTAGAAAAAGTCAGCTTGGAAGGAGTACCTGGAGATTACCTGCTGTGGCTTTTCCTGGGAACTCCAACTCACTAAGCACCATGGTAGCCACCCACAGCACCCTGGCCCATTCTGCAATGTCTCGTTCGAATTGAGGGCACTAAAACTGGACCAGTCTCATGAACTGCGTGGAAGTGTGCAAGAATCCCATTACTGGCTCTGCTGGCTGTGCCCTCGCTGTTCTAGCCCCGGAGAGGTCTTGCTTTGGCCACGCTGCTGATGCAAATTAGGGAAGCTGCATTTCTGCTACTCAGATGCAGTTTGGGACACTGATTTCAGGAACAGATACATAGTAATACACACAGATCTGTTCAGGAGTGAAAACGCGCAGAATAATTGACAGGCTGGATGGATGGGCCAAGGCCAATTGTATGAGGTTCAACAAGGCCAAGTGCCAGGTCCTGCATTTGGGCCACAACAACCCCAGGCAACCCTATAGGCTTGGGACAGGGTGGCTGGAAAGCTGCCTGGGGGAAAAGGACCTGGGAGTGTTAATCGGCAGCAGGCTGAATATGAGCCAGCAGGGTGCCCAGGTGGTCAAGAAGGTCATGGGCATCCTAGCCTGTATCAGCAATAGTGCGACCAGCAGGACCAAGGAAGTGATTGTCCCCTTGTACTTGTCGCTGATGAGGCTGAACCTCAAATACTGCATTTAGGTTTGGGCCTCTCACTACAACAAAGACATTGAAGTGCTGGAGAGTGTCCAGAGATGGGCAATGAAGGTGGTGAATAGTCTGGAGAACAGGTCTTACAAGGAGTGGCTGAGGGAGCTGGGGATGTTTAGTCTGGAGAAGAGGAGGCTGGGGGAGACATGATCACTCTCTACAACTACCTGAAAGGAGGCTGTAGTAAGGTGGAGGTCAATCTCTTCTCCCCAGTTTAGGGGTGAGCTTGGCAGTGTGAGGTTAGTGGTTGGACTTAATGACTTTAAAGATCTTTTCCAACCAAAATGGTTCTATATAGAATACTTACAGCAGTATAGCATAATCTATACTGGATGCAACAAGAATGCTGCAAAAGAAACAGAGAAATACAAAGGCCTTTTGCTCAGGAGCTACAAGTATTTGAAACTGTCATCCTATGAGTTAAACATTTCCTTCACAGCAGGCAGTTGTCCTTCAGAGTGTAAATACAGTACATTCTTCAAAATGAATACAATCAGAAAGCTTTTACCAGAGGTCTCCAATTAGCTTTTGGACATAATTCCACACTGCAAAATTTCAAGACATTGTGTGCAGAGAGCAGGTAGATCTCCTCTTGCATAATGGTGGTCCTTTGTGAAACGTGACAGCTAGCTCCCTAATTAATCTTTGAAATGTCAGAAGCTGCTGGAAGTAATTGGGCCTGACAGTTCAAGGGCTAATTAACTTTAAACCTTGCATTTTCTCTTGCTTCCTCCGCAATTCCAGGTCACTTATTTACTTTTTTTTTAACAAAATTGTTATTGTTCTGGAGTGTTCCTGTTCATATCTGCTTTTCTGGCCATGAAGGTCAAGGCTGAAGGTATTCAGTGAATTGCACCTTATGAATCCTCTTGAATCTCTTGACTTTACAGAAGAAAAGCTGCTGTAAGCAGAGGGCTGTTCCCTGGGGAGCAGCTCGCTGTGGTACAGGCTGGTTGGCGGCCTCCTGGAGCCTCCTGTTTGCTGGGAGATATCAGCAGTACGTGGGAGTGGGGAGCAGGAGGAGTTTCTGAGGCCTGGCTTCCTGCAGCCTGGAAGCAGTGTCATTCATCATCATCACTGTCCCAGTGAGACAGCAGTTTCACAGGCCCCATAGCGCTGCAGTTTCACTGCTCAACTTTATGTGAGCAGTGTTAGGTGTGCGACATACGACCTGCTGCCTCAGCAAGCCTCTGCTGGCCTCCTGCATCAGGTCTGCTGCAGCCAGTGTCCCATTTGTCTTCCTCTGCAGTCTCGTTTGACCTTTGGCTGAAAAAAGATAAAAGACTTTTGCAGCAGAGGCTCCAAATCCCATCCCCTGCTGCCCGTACCCATGTTGAATGACCTTGTGGCTATTACTAGAAATGCATGAAAAGCCTTTTCTCTGGTTGACAGGCTCAGTCTCTGGTCATGCATGGGTACAGAGCACATCTTTGTGAGAGCGGCATGTGCGTAGGCTCCTGAGTTGACCCCTGCATCACTTCATTTCCACATGGCAAATTTACAAGGACGAGTGAGGCAAGTTGCTATTTGGGAGGCATTCCCCGTAGGCACACTTGCACCGAGAGCTCTGGGGCAGCCTTCAGGCTCTCCAGTAGCAGGAGTCCAGCCGTGAGACCAGGGTCCTGCACCAGCCCCTGACCTCTGCCAGCACTGAGTGGTTCCCTGCCAGGGCACAAAGATGGGGGAGCAGCATCCCTCTGCTGCCTCCCCACTGCTGGAGACGGAAGTCGCAAATGACAAATGATTTCTGTCTCTTTCTGCCTCAGCATAGCTGTGCTGATTGCATCTGCCCTCAGTGTAAGACAGTATGAAGAAGAGGAAGGAAAACCTATTACGTTGCAAACTATGTGGGGTGGAAGTGATGGTTTCCATCTGCCCAGGTCTGAGCACAACATAGATGTGATTCACATCTCTGAGTGACTGAAGGTAAATCACAATGGTGGCCATCTCCCATTTAGCCATTAGCTTCAGACACACATGGTTCATACCTCAGCAAAAGGATCATCTGCTCTGGAGAAAAGGGGCTGAAAAAGCTGTATCTGATTTCCTTGCTCTTTTTTAGATCCTCATTTCCTCTCAGCTAGGGCTTTCTTACGGCTGCTGTGTAACCCTCTCCAGACAATATCTAATCTGTCTGTCACAGACGTATCCAGATATCCCTCGAGTGTGGTACCTAGTGATGACTGACAACTGTCATTAAGCGCTACTGCTCAAATGACAAGGCTCATTTTGTTAACAGGATTGCATAGACTCAGGCTGCAATCTCAGAAGGGGAGGGAAAAAAAAGCCTTATGTTCACACAGGATTTATATAATGTCTCCTTTTACAACCCACGTCATTTAGTAGCCCAACCAAATGAAGAACATATGATCATACTAACCACACCTTTCATATATTTTTGTTGTTGTTTTGCTTTTACCTGTTCTTTCAAGAAAAATAATGCTTCATATTATTCTGGCTGTTTCCTTTGACTTAATGTTATCCAAGTCACTGCAAAATGTCTGTGCCAATGAATAGAGGTGAAATGTCAATGGAGATGAGGTTTCTGAAAAGTTGCTACCTTATAGTAAAGGGAGAGACGGTGGTGGAAAGCAAATAGAATGAACCGGAGAGCAAATGGCAGCAGGAATCCTTTCCATGCAGACATGGTGATACTTCCTCTGCAGTTATGGCTTATTTTGTTCACACTCTTCTAGTAAGGCCACATGAAGGCACTATTAATTTCAGTTTTTCCTGGTCACCTTCCTATCCTGTGTTGAACGATGCCCGGATGACAACCATTCAACACCAACTGAAATCAGATCTGCTATGAATTAAACTACTTATTCAAGTTAGAGAAGTGAGGGGTTCATCAGTCACAGGAATCCAATGTCAGAAGTAATAAGTCCTTTGTTCAGGCTAGAAAGGTTCTAGAAGCATAAGGAAATCACCTCTGCCAGCTTCCCTTCCTCAGCAACGCAAACAAGGCTCACAGTGACACAGCAGGAGCCAGCGATGCTGAAGGAGGGGGAATGGATTCAAGCAGACCCCAGAGTTTCTTGCTTCTGTTTGCATGACTGAAACTTATCCTTGTCCTCGTTTCAATCTGAACATCCTCCACATCTTTGTCTTGGCTACGGTGCCCAGCTCTGGCAGCTGGGACAGCCTGGAGCCTCCTTTGCATGGGTAATAGAGCAACTCCACGTTGGGTGCCCTCATGCAGCACCTCAGTATGCTGATGTTTTTTGGCCTCGTGGCCTCTGTGAACAAGCTGTACCACATGCAAAGATAAAGATCAAGTGAGGGCTATCTCTTTGTCAAAATGTTGTTATCAGGGCAAGATGCTCCTGGAATAAAAAAGTCATTTGCTTTACTTAGTGATATCCTGGTCTGGCAAAGGCAGGGAGTCACTCCAAAGCAGGTTGGGGCTTCCAGCAGCTGAGATTACTGCCCCAGGAACTGTAGGTCTCTAGGCTTACAATTTTCTTCCTGACTCTGTGAAATACTGCCCACACTAAACCAGCATTCATCTTTGAGTTTAGACCAATTCTTCTTCTGAATGTCTCTCCCTTCTCTGTCACTGATATATTGGGAGGAATTAGGGGAAAGATGAAGGTATCTGGCCTGCTGTCTGCAAGCATGAAGCCTAGCACACTGACAAGTCCATCTAGATACAGATAACTGTGCTTTGATCTGGCTGTTTGATTTGTAGCAAACCGGCAGTGTTTTCACAAGAGAACTTCTCATGCTCTGGAGATAACCAGGGAGAGGAGCAGCTATTTGCAGTCACATCTCTAGCAAGCAGGCATTGTGCCTGCAGGAATCTATAACTGGGTGCTGCTCTCCATCAAGTCTGTGACCTTTGTTGCATCCATGAGCTCTAAGAGCTGAAGCAGAGCAGTAGCATGAAGCAGTGAGACAGGTAATATTTACTCTGACCACTGCTTCCTTCTCTGTTCTATTAGAGCATCCCCGAGGGAGCATGGAAATGGAAATTCTGTTGCTGTCCTCAGAGAGAGGAATAGTTTTTCACGCACATTTTGGCAAGTGGAAACCCCAGCATCACCTGTAGTGCTGTGCACTCACTTTCTAGCAAGGGGCTAAGGCACTGGGCTTTGTCCTGATGCTGACATAGATTTGACCTTAGGGTTCCTGCACCTGGGGTCTCATAACAAAACGAAGTGACTATATACTCTGCTTTATGCATGTTTATACTTTTTAAAGGCAAAAGTGCATTCTGGTTTCAAAGTGAAAAGAAGTAAATACATTGGTAGCACAAGTGGCTTATGAGTGTTTCTTATTTATTTTCAAGCAGAGTATTTTAGCTCCCACACAAGCAGACCATGTAGCAGCTTTTGCTACATGGAATACGCAAGCGACCAAGGGCTCTGTGCTATTGCCTTTCCCATGCCTTCACTGTTTCCGTAATATACAGGTAGGCACATTGGTAGTGTGGGTGTTTCCAATGTCTCGTGCTGGAAAGGTTAGGCACGGATCCCTTGTTGAGAGATCACCATGCTCTAGCAAGGACTGCTACTGTGCACAAAGTGGTTTGCTGTTTGAAAAGTGGTAAAGTGGTTTGCTGTTCTAATATTATGAAGGTTGTTTTATTCTGATGTACTGGCCAAAATCACTTGAGCACTCTGTTGTTCTCAGCCCGAGGCTTCTCACTGCTGGGTGTGCAGCTGCAGAGGGTATTTTTCTTTCTTTGCGTATCAGCAGAGCAGGGATGCTCTGGCAGCAGGAACACTACAGGACCACATCTCAGCTGAGAGGCAAACACTTCTTAAAACTGATCTGACATGACATGAAGTGCTTGGCTTTTTGGAAAAGGAACAATAGACTTCGTTGAGGACCTAGAATTTATATTTTCAGGACTCAGTCACGTAATCTGATCTAATCTAATCTAATCTAAGGCAACCGTGCTGGCTGCCTGTCTGGTCAGAGGAGAGACGGGCTGCCAAAATACGGTTCATCCCTCCAAAGACAGCTGCCGGCATAGATGGGAAGATTTGCCCTCTGCCCTTGCCTTTCTTTGTAGTTCCTTTGAATCTTAAACACCAACCTTTCACCAACCTGTCTTTGAGGGGGATTCACTTCTAATGTTCAAAGCTGCTGTAGAAGACTTCCCTCTGAACTAGGGGACTGATATTTTATACATGAGATTATGCTGCTGGGGTGATTTTTTTATCAGCATGCTTGCAACAAATGCGAAACCTTGTTAAGAAATTAACAGATGGGGTTTTCTTCTGGCTTGTTTTGTTATTTTCAAATGTATGTCAGTATTTTTCAACAGAGGTGTTTGATCTGAGACAAGCCTGTATGTCAGAAAAGGTTTGTACTGATCCCTCAGAAAACAGAACTGTGGTTCCCCTTCGGGAAAGAGAGGGTGTTCACAGAGCTGAGAGAAGGAGGTTAAAAGGAGGGCTCTTGGCATCTCCTCCCCAATTTCCTAATGAAGCAAGCCTACCCAATACTTAATTTGGTAGATTAACAAAAGAAGCTGTCCCTGCAGAGTTGAAAACAAGCTTCATTATGCCACCTCTTTAAAATTGCCAACAGATCTCTACAGGACATAATTTAACACATTCATTTGTTCAGAAAAATGCCTGAAGAACAAGAAACCTGTCCTGTACAAGGACAAAGAAACTCTCTATCCCTCATACTTTGTCAAGCTGAACCAATCATAAAAGTAACTGTATCCTTCTGTGCTTTATTTGCATGTGTGTATCTGATTCTGTATGAGTGAGAGTACCCATAAGAATTCGTACAAGCCCTTGAGTGTTTTAAACTCTTAATTAAAACATCCCAAATGCTCTTTGCTAGAAGAACCCCCTAAACATGCCAATTACTTCTACAACAACCCAAAATACCCAGAGGGCCAAGTACCAGGTAATAGTACTCGCAGGCAAGGGATTTGGGGAGATAGAAATAACTGGCTTTACTCATGTGCAAACACACATATACTTTTATAAATATATATTTTGCTATCTTTTTTTACTACAGTCACCTCTCCGATCAGTACTTTTCTTTGGCTTCTCTGAGAGCTTCTGCTCCCCAGTAGGACAAAGTGGATAGTGAGACTCTTTCAGGAGGAATTATCTGATCAATATCCACCAAATATTGCTCCACCTTACACAAATTCCTTGACAGTGAGCCAAGGTCACAAGCAGGATGATATTGTCCCTACAGGACTTCTGACAGATCTAGTCACCTATTGTGTGAGATTAGAGCAAGGAGTGATTCAGAATTCACAATTGCAAAGCCAGGACTTGGTCAGTAAATGAGAAATCAAAAATAAGGCTACACCCAGACTTGACACACTACAGCCTTTGCAAACAGAAACCATGCTGAAACTCCAGTCAACCACTTGAGCTTGTCACTGCGACCACCTGAATAGCCCACTGATCTCCTGAATTCAGTCCTTAAGCCTGATATTGAAGGTCATGGTGTACATGACCCAAGGACTGCCTCATGCCCACAAGGAGAGGACATCTCCCTACCTTGGCCAGTGAAGTCAGTCCCATGCACAGCTCTCACAGTATAGGCTTTCCCAGAAGATGACAGATCCCCTCATAGTCTCAACACAAGCCAATAAAATACTGCAAGCTGCGCTTAGTTTCCACACATAAACAGCCCAGGATCAGCAATGTTCTTGGGATTAAGCACGTGTGAAAATACTTTGCCAGAAGAAGGAAAGAGAGAGTGTGAGAATGGAGGCCAGTGATGAGGAGACAGACGCGCACTCTGCTAGCTGCGTAATGCAAACAAAATATTCAGGACAAGATTAAACACACACAGCCCAAACTACTCAGCTACTTGCTCACCAAGCTGTGAAACATCACGTCAAATCCTGTCAAACTAATTGGAAAACATTTTTAAAACAAAAAAAAATCACTCCCACCTTTTTCATGTTATCTAATGATTTCTGAGTCTATAAACGGTCTTGTCTCTAGCATCACTTTAAGACCTCATTTATATTTGCCAGCGTGTAAATCCACTTTAAGAAATCACATGTCTTTAGATAAGAGAGCTGAATGAAAGGCTGAAATGCTGAAGAAATCGGCGCATTCGTTTATTTGTCAACATCCCCTGATGTGATCCAGTGATGCATCACTCCGATGCTCATTACTGAGAAGGAACGGCATTGCAGTCAGTGAAATGAATCTATATCTACTGGTGCATGCCAGTAGCTAAAAAAAAAAGAGGAAAAATGCTTTGCAAAGAATTGATAAGCAAATTGTTTAAATTGTTTGGTTTGTCAAACCAGCACAGTGTCTGGTGTTGCCTACCTTTCCTCCTTGTTATTCTCAATACAAGTTGCTGCAGGCTGTTGTTTATTTAAGAGTTCATCTGCAGAAAACGAAAAACAAATGTGGTAAAGAAAAAAGCTTGCACCTTTGCATAGAAAAAAAATCAAATTCAACAAAGCCCTGCCAATGGCTTAGAAAATACAGAAAATGCAACAGTGGCTCTCATGGGTTCTTAGGCAGTTTCAGGAGAGCACACACTGCTGCCATGGCTCACCAGGCAGGGAAGGGACGATTTGGTGCTGCTGAGACTATGGCAAACACATGATGCCCAACTCTGCCCTAAGCTCTCCACTTTGTACCCGTATTAGTACCTCAGCCCTACATAAGGACTAAGTCAAAATCCAACTTAAGAATAGGCAGAGTAATGCTGGTGAATGGATGCATTCTAATGAGAATGTATTGCCTTAGTCCCTGAGTTTACGAGTTGCTTATCTAAGTGTTCCTCTTTATTGCTCTTCTCCGTCCTACAGGCTGCAAGCTAATCTAAGTTAATACTCTTGCATTTTCACGCTCACACTGTTTTTCTCATGTCTTTTTTAACCTGACTCATATCTGTAACAGTCTAGGCTCGGATGTGATTAAGAGTCACCAGATGGTGTTAGTAGAGATGGTTTTGCTGATCGTATTTAAACTGACTTATTTAAGACCAGTTCCTTCCTGAAGAAATGTTTATGGCCAAGTGTGTTACATTGCCAGTCTCAGTTGTCGAGAGGCCGACAAGCAAAATCTATTTTGTTTGAATGACGAGTGTTTTTTTCTTTTCAAGACTGATGTGTGGATTCTACCTGTTGGTTACATCTAGGCAAGCAAGCACCCATGAGCCTTGTAAATTCAAAATCAATTTACAAAGAAGTTTGCCTATTTTATTAAATTTACCCTCAGTATGTTTGTGGATGATACAAAGCTGGGCGAGAGCATAGATCTGTTTGTGGGCATGAAAGCTCATTCAGAGGGCCCTGATCAGGCTGGATCTATGGGCCAAGGCTAATTTTCTGAGGTTCAACAAGGCCAAGTACCAGCTCCTGCATCTGGGCCACAACAACCCCAGGCAACACTACAGCCTCGGGGCAGAGTGTCTGGAAAAGGCTGGGGGTGTTAATTGACAGCTGGCTGAACATGAGCCAGCAGTGTGCACAGGTGGCCATAAAAGCCAATGGCATCCTGGCTTGTATCAGCAATAGTGTGACCAGCAGGACCAGGGAAGTGATTGTCCCCTTGTACTTGGTGCTGGTGAGGCCACACCTCGAATCCTAGGTTCTGACATTGAGGTGCTGGAGTATGTCCAGGGACAGGTAACGAAGCTGGTGAAGGGCCTGGAGAACAAATCCAATGAGGAGCAGCTGGGAGACCTGGGGCTGTTCAGTCTGGAGAAGATGAGGCTGTGGGGAGATATGATCACTGTCTACAACTACGTGAAAGGAGGCTGTAGCGAGGTGGGAGTTGGTCTCTTCTCCCAAGTAATGAATGATAGAACAAGAGGAAATGGGTTTAAGTTGCACCAGGGGAGGTTTAGATTGGAGATTAGAAAGAACTTTTTCACCAAGAGCGTTGTTAGACGCTGGCACAGGCTGCCCAGGGAGACAGTGGAGTCCCCAACCCTGGAGATATTTAAAGAACGCACAGATGAGGTGCTGAGGGACGTGGCATAATGGTGGACTTAGCAGTGTTAGGTTAATGGTTGGACTTGATGATCTTACAGGTCTTTTCCAACCAAACCAATTCTATGATTCTATTCTATGATTCTAAATTTGCTGGAATCCTAGAAAGAATTGTAAAGGTCTGATACTCTTGAGAGCTGGAATAGTCAAAGCAGCATGAGAGCTCTGCTGGATCACTGGTAGCCTAAAGAAATGTGCTGCTTTGAAAATCAGTTCTTTATCAAAATGTCTGCGGGCATGTATTGCCTGTGAAAGCTAAAATGGAAATGCATTTTTTGTTCCATCGTTACATACAGCAATCAGGAATAGAACAATTCAGTCTGATGACAGTTTTCATTCCTTTTCTTTTAGAGGAAAAAAAAAAAATACTGAATAGCTTTTTGTTTTTCAGTACTTGCCTTGTTCCTCCACTCCAATGTACAGCTTTCGCCTGCGTTTTCAACCGCCACTTACACACTTTCTAAAGCACAGGAAAATTAGTTCTTCACACAAAGAGAAGAGGTGTTTCATAAATAAGGAAAAGCATGAGTTCACTTTTACTGCAGTCAGTTGTCACAGAAAGGGCAGGGAAAGCGATCAAGATCTTTGTTTGGTGGCATTTTTAATATTCTTGAAAATGCTTTGCAATAGTCTGTGTAACAAGTCTCTGTTTAAGAACTACCTCTTGCTGCATCTACAAAGAAATCTGCAACTGGGAACTAGAAAGGACGCATTACATTACATATTAAAGTTACGAAGAAAAAGAGATCTAGATGTGTTTTCTCCAAGCTTTCGCGTTCTCTTCTTGTTTCAACAAGCATTTAATGACCAATTGCTTTACTGTGTCCTCTGTGTCCTAGATAAAGATCTTTCTGGAGAAATGAAAGGTTTTTCAGGTCTGATGTAACTCTCATCTGGCTAGTGAGACTCTGCCTATATAGTATAATAGCAGCCAGGCTGTGCCCCGAAGATATTGCAGACTCCAGAGCACACGCTGTGATCACTGAGTGGCCTCATTTAGCAGAACAGCCAGCCCATAACCTTCTCACCTCTCTCAGGAGAATGCTGAGGTGTTTTGAGTGATGCCATGATTGTAATGCTTCCAAAGTTACTTCATCGTTCATCAGTTTGAAAACCAAGTTAATTAAGTGACAATAGCAAGTTTTGTGCTGCAAAGGAAACAAAAGAAGAACATTTTCTTGCCTCGAGGTGGTTATTATTTAAGTCTGGATCCTGCCGAAGTTTATGCACCTGCTTAAGCAGGTAACTAGTTCTGCTTGCTGTAAAGTAATTAATTCATCCTGTGCCTGACAGCTCCAGACATGGAGGTGCCACTTTCAGGCTGACAGTCCTGCATAAATGTTTGCAGCATCCCTGGTGTCAGATCTCAGCTCTCTGAAACATGAACAATGACAAGGTCTGGGTGGGCTGGTGCAGAACAGCCCCGAGCAACAAGTGATGGTCAACTCTTCAGCTAAGCAGTGTGTGGAGCTGAGAACATCGTGTTGGTGGGGAGAAGTGGAAGAGATTGGAGAGGGATTCACCATGGTTATCTTTAGCTGTATAAAACCCAAGAAACTAGTTTAAACTAATTATGCAGGTTTTTTTAATAGTTAGTAGAGTGAAGTTAAGAGTCTTACCTAAGAGGTCAAGGTGGTGGTCACACCATGCTTCACTGGTGAAGCAAGATGAGGCTGAGCAAGTGGCATGGATAACAAAAAGCCTAAATGTAGGAGAATTTAATCTCACCATTAGCATCTCATAAAGGGAATCTGGAAACATGGCACAAATTTTTGCACATGGACAAACATTGACGCTATTGCTTCCCATTCATTTGCTGTGCCCGCAGCTGGCACCCAACACATGCGCCCACTGCCAACAACAGATGCAAAATAAGTGAGTAGAGAGACTCATGTCCAATATAGTCCCCTTTCATTTAACTTTTATCTAAAATAATTTTAAGAAATTAATGAAACTAAAATTAATAAAACCCAATTAAGCTCTTTAACAGCAACTACATGCACATAAACTTAAACATGGTAAAGCCTGTGCGCTCAGAGTCTCTTGCTGTCTTGCTGACAGTAAACCAGTTAGATTGTTTTTAGTGCTGGTTATTTTGTGAGCAGTCGCCTGTGCTACACAAAAACCTATTACTGTCCACATAGGCCTTGGGACTAGAATTAGAAAGGAAGGCTAGAAATAAATCAGGCCCTCTCGGGTTTTATAGTCGTAATGAAAGTGAAAAAGAGAAAAAAATCAATCCCAACACTGGCAGCATTCAGGACCCAGGTGACTGTTAGACTGAAAGTAACATGGAATTCAGGCTCCTATTAATTTGCTCAGTCCCTCTCTCACCTTATTGTAAACCAGGAATCATTCAGATTACGTCAGTGGAGTCAAACTCATATAAAATTACTGTAAGATCTCAGTGCAGCCCAAAGTTTCTCTCTGTCAAAAAAAAAAATCCTATATGCAAGACTCCCTTCCCCAAAGCTATTTTTTTCATTTTTTCCCCCTTTAAATCTGAAAGAAAGGGGACCATTCAGCAAAACAAAAAGCAGTTATTCAGTGCTTCATATACTGACAACATTCATCCTCAGGAAGTCTTTGTCGATTGTGCCTCGCATGTATAGTAATAAAGTAAAAGAAGCACAAAACTGTGGTGTCTCCATATCCTATAGATGACATGAGACTATTGTCCCGTTATGTTTAAACAATGTGCCACTGCTCATGGAGAGTCTCCCCAACAACAGTAACCAGTTACCAGAGGTCAAACAATCTCTTAAGCCAATTAAAAATAGCATTTCTAGACACTGCCTCATTCAGATATTGTTTCTGGTTTGGAGACTAATAATGGTAGAAAATAAGGCAGATGAAATGTTATGTTGACATAATACACGTAAACAACAATTACCTCCTCAGCGCAGATTCTGACATGGGTTTTTGCTTCAGCTCAAGTAGTATACAATCAGATTTGAGTGTAATCTATCTGAGTGCTACAGTTAATTTAAAAAATGCCGGGAGAATTGATGTGCATGTGTGCATATACATTTAGAGCCTATATAAATATGTATTTATGCATATATACACATGCATATAAATAACAGCCTTAAATTATAGACATGTGAGGATCCTTGAACTTTAAAATCTGAGGAGTTCTAACATAGTACAGATAGTAGACGTGGCAATCAAACAAGCAAGAATGATTTCTTACTTTGATTTAGTATTTTTAGTACTAATTTTATAAATAGTAAATATGAGCCAAAATGGGAGCTTACTAACATTTATCTGCCCACTGGAGACCCTTACAGTAAAGAAAATATATATAAATGAACCTAGCTGCCTGATAATGTAAAAAATTAACCTGCTGCAGTCAGCAGGACAGAGGGATGTTAAAACGCAGCCGGCGCTCCAGAGTCCCTGCTGAGCTTAGCACTGCACAGCTAATAGGCCACACTCAGCCTTGGGCTGCAGTGGCTCGCCTAAGACATAAATGAAGGCTGGGATCCCAGCAGCACCAACAAGCAATTTGAGTTTTAGCTCTCTTGTTTAACAGTTTTACAAGGCCATTTTCCTTCTGCATCCTTGGGCAGACTGAGAGTGTTTGCTGGGGCTCTTTTACCGTCCCCTCTTTAACATTTGTGAAGAGGGGTTTTTTTTAACTATTTTCTAGACACTTTCTTTTGCAATGTAGAGTTTTGCAACAGCTATTCTCCAAAGTCACAGATTCTTGTTCCTTTTTCTGCAGAACTGTCATTTAATTTGATATGGCATTTTGGGGGGATCTTTGACCTCCATCTTCTCTGGCAAATTTTACTAATTGCTGCCACCACAACCCTCACAACCACTTGCACAGGACTTTTCAGTGTCCACTTCTTTGATTTCCTGATATTAAAAAGCATTTTACTGCTATCATAGAATCATAGAATGGTAGAGGGTGCTATATTTTGTTAAATTCTTTGCTAAATTCAAGCTTCAAGTTCAAAGCTTGAGCATTATTTCAACGTTCCCCTTAGTTCCTCCTCATTTTCATGAAGCCAATCCAGGATGGATGCTTCTCTGCTAAAACTTCTCCTTCCTGTTTCTTACCTGTTACAAAACACAGAACTTCTTGCAACTATCTTCAGGCTTATTTTTCTATATGGACTGGAGAGATGTACCTGTTAATTCCTAGATGTATGGATAGTTAAACCACCTCAAGAATGCTGGTGACTGGAGTACTCTCTAAACCAGGTCTGCTGACTTCTTGGTTTTCTTCACACTATTATTTCCTTCTTATTCCACCTTTGTACTCTCCCCTATCATTCTTCACCCCTGCTCTTAGGAGTTCCTTGATGTAATTTATGGCATCAGTAACTAGCACCATTATGTCATATCTCTGTTACACCCATTAGATTGGCAGAGCACAGTTTCTGCCTGGTTCAGCTGCATCAGGAAGATCAGGAATCACCTCTGGCACACAGTATCACTTGGTTGTTTCCTATAATCTTGTGTTTGTACACGGGTACTGCAAACGTGAGGGAGAAAAATAAATCCTTACAGCATATTGAGGCATTCAGGAGCACAATGTGAGTTGTTTGAATAGCTGTGCATTTTTGTTTTCCAGCAAGATTGGTCTGACAAGTAACTTAAAAAGTAAATAAATAAGCCATGATTCTGGCTGCATGTGTGTATTATAAACACCACAAAACCTCAGAGGCCCTTTTGTTGCTTTCCTGCTGGCTCTGAGGCAGGTGAGGACTGCTAAATACTATTCCCAGAAGCCTGCTGGCATAGATGGGGAAGCCAGTAGGATCCACATGCTGATTTGGCTTGACACAGAAACAGCCAGCAGGTAAAAATCCATGCTCTTCCAAAGGGAAAGGAATCAGTTTAGCACAGAAAAATATCTGTGTGGTGGTTTAGCCCTGGCTGAGTGCCAGATGCCCACCAAGTTGTAATATCACTCTACCTCCTAAACTGGACAGGGAAGAGAGAAATAGAATGAGAGGTTCATGTGTTGAGATAAGGACAGGGAGACCACTCAGCAATTGCCATCATGAGCAAACAGAATCAGCTTGGGGAGAAATAGTTTGATTTATTAATGAACAATCAAAGCAGAGCAGGGAAATGAGAAATACAACCAAATCTTAAAACACTTCACCCTCCCCTCCCCTCCTTCTTCCTGGGACTCTCCTTCCTTCCCCTGCAGCAGTGCAGGGGATGGAGATTATGGTCAGTTCATTATAGATGGACTTTGTTGCTGCTTCTTCTCAGGGGGAGGCCTCCTCACACTTCCCACTGCTACACTGTGGGGTCCCTCCCCACAGGAGACAGTCCTTCAGGAACTTCTCCAACACGCATCCTTTCCATGGGCTACAGCTCCTCATGAACTGCTCCAGCATGGGCCCTCCCATGGGAGCAGCTCCTCACATCCTGCCCCAACGTGGGTCACACACAGGGAGAACAGTCCTTCAGGTACCAACTACTCCAGCCTGAGTCCCTCACAGGGTCACAAGTCCTGACAGCAAACCTGCTCTGGCATGGGCTTCTCTCTCCCCATGGGCTCCCAGGTCCTACCAGGAACTTGCTCCAGTGTGAGCTTCCCACAGAGTCACAGCCTCCTTCAGCGTGGGGTCCTCCATGGACTACATGGGGGAAAGCTGCCTCACCATGGGCTACACCACAGGTCACAGGGGAATTAATCTTTCTTCCAGGGCCTGTGCACCTCCTCCCCCTCCTTCTCCACTGACCTTGCTGTCTGCAGAGATGATGCTACATTCTCACTCCCTGTTGCTGCTGCAACAACTTCTTCCCCTTCTCCATTATTCACAGAGGTGTTACCTCAGTCACTAATTGGCCAGGCCTGAGTCAGCTGCGGGTCCATCTTAGAATTGACTTGCACTGGCCCTGTCAGCTACAGGGGAAGCTTCTGGCAGCTCTTTGTTTAAAGAAGCCGCCCCTGTAGCCCCTGCTACCAAAACTTGGCCCAGACAAAACCACTACAGTCTGAAAATCCAAAATCTGAGTTTTTTCCAGAAGCCATCACGAGAAACTGAGAGTGCTCAGGAGCAGACAGCACGCAGCAAGCACACTGAAGGATCCAGCCCTCATTTCCAAAGCAGCTTTTTGTCCTGAACGTTTCCTTGTAAGTGGCCTGAATTCAACAGGACCAACTCCAACCAAGTTAAATACAAACTTGGCTTTGTAAGAGTTAAAAAAATGACCACGTGTTTCTACAAAGGCATTAAAAGTATCCAGATGACTAGCCTGGTTTGTTCCTTGCTGCCCTGGATATCTTGCCTCTGTGGCTGCCAGAGAGGGAAAGAATCCTGATCTGTCCCAGAGCCAAACTGTGGAGAATTGAACCCTTTGTCTCAGGAGCCTTTCACCTTCTCAGGCTGCCCTGAAAATCTGGAGAGCAATCAGAAACAATGGATGAAGTTCTTGCCTTAAAAGAAATGTCACGGTGGTGTGTTCCTTCTCCCAGGGATGCTCCTGTCCACAGCTTGCCTTGAAGGGAAAATGCTGGAACACAGGGCTGAGAGCTTCTAATGTTGGTCTTGGAGTATAGGTTCAACACGGTCTCCAACCTCAGCAGTAACAACTGTCAGGGGAAAGCTCTGCTCTTTTGAAAAATGATGATCAGTCTCACATGTCATCAAAGGGTTATTCTGACATTAAGACTATAAAGGACATGAAGGTTTGTGCTTCAGGGCATAAACCAGCCTCTGTGGCAGCCTTGGCAGCAGCGGAAATACAGCAAATAAGAAGATTGTAACGTGATTGTCCGTTGTGGGGGGTTTGTGTGTCTTTCTCCGGAGCATTTGATGCTGGCCACTGCTGGAGACAGGATATCACATTGGCTGGACTACTAATCTGATTTTGAATAACAGAGCTTTTATTCCTATTAAGCACATCTCAGCACAGAGTCAGGTTTCAACTAGTAGATGGCCACAAAACACTAAAACCTCAGCCCAATCTACTTGTAGATATCTGGCACAATTCTTCTCAAAGGGAACACAGTATAGAAAAAATCAACTTCTTTACTCACACCATGTCATGTTTTTCAAATGAGGAGCAAATTATCAGTTGGATACTTTCCCCCATAAATATCAGTTGGATAGTTTCCCCCATAAATTGCCAAAGTAATAATGATGAAGGATTTTGTACCTGGACAGCTAAATTCACATGACAGCTCTTCCCGGGAGACTAATTGGAAGTAAGATTTGTGCATCTGAATGCAGGATTAGGTCCCAAAAGTGGAATAGCCTTTTTAGCTCTCTATGTTGCTAGCACTACTCTCAAACTGCACCTTCTGTTTTGCTTGATCCTTGGATGTGGGAAAGATTTGTTTCCAGACGTATATGTCTGTAAGCACTTGTTCAGGGTTTGTCTGCAAGCTAATCCCAGACTCCACCTGCAGTAACACTTTTGCAGGGTCCCTTTTGCAGGGTTCCAGCTGACTATCGCTGACCACAACTCTCATTTCCTCTCTGTGTGTGAATGTCAAATACTATCATAACAGCTTTTCTTAATACACGCCAAGGACAAAAGACCTTTACTCTGTTTTATATTTGGTAACTCTGTATTTCAAATATATGAACTCACCTCAACAAAACCCATGAGATTTACCCCCGTCCTTGTATGTACTGCAACTGCTACTGGAATCATCGTACAGCACCTCGTTTTCTTCATTTGCTCAGCACACAACCAACCTAAAATGATCTCCAGCATGTACCAGCTGTGCCGGATCCTCCGTTTGTTTGTGTTGGCTCATCGTAGCTGAGAGCCAGGGGAAAAAAGCCCACGCGATTGTGATAGAAATGTCAACTGTTGAGTAAACCCAGACCTACGAACCTTTCAGGACAGCAAGCGATACGTATTTGTTATCGAGCTGTGCCTAATACAGTGGCATTCTGGTTTGCAGTCATAACTGTAGATTCAAATATATAATAATCCTGATGTAATTCACCTCTTGGACAGCACAGTTCTGTGTTGAAGACAGGAGCTGACCCTTATTTATACAACACTCAGCAGAAAAGTTGATCAACTTGAGAGCACACACAAAGTAGCAAGGACAGCCTCCTGATTCCTTCTCTATCACCCTCTGCTTCAACAACACACAATGTATAATCCTTCCTTGCAATGGACTGTTAAAGTAGGGGCAAAAAAAGCAAACCCCATAGAATCACGCTGGCTTAGGCTCTAAGTATTCTGTATTATTCTTTCCTATCGTTATGTCCTAGCAATGTGCTTAGATTTATGAGCCACAGATGAGCTCATCCATCTAAATAATTTAAAAGAGCCACCTCCAATGCAGAGGATGTGCCCTGCTGCTGCCTGCTTGCTTTGTTGACCCTCAACCAGTTTCCCTGTGCTTGCTGGTGTCCTTATTTGCCTGCCTTGCTTGTGCACATGGACTTCTGAAGCACAACTGAAGGGTATTTCCATATAACCTTTGGCAATTCCCCCTGTAAGCTCTAAACGATTACAAAGCTCCACTGTCTGCCCTGCCTCCTTGTAGCAGAGGAGGTTGGAAGGGCCACACACCTTGGCTGTCACAGCATGGCCAAGGACACAATTTTCAGTTGCCCATAATTTCAGTTTCTGTGAAGAGATAGCTGTGAGCTGCAGTGCCTGAAAAGCAGTCATGGTGCCTCTTCTCTTGCTTGTACTACAAGAGCGTGTCATGGTTTAGCAAGGAGTTGCTTTTGCTTGGTAACAGGGGGAGCGGGTTGCAGTGAAGACCCAGTAAAAGTTTTTTTAGACTCTCCCCCGACTCCTGGGTTCAGACCCACCCCCCGGCCTGGCTGGGCCAATCTGGCGCCTCTGCGATCACTATTTAGGGACGGGAATTTGAGGTGCCAGGCAGGAGGTGTAAGGGTGGTACAAGATGAAGGCGACCATGCGGACCCCACAGTCGGAGAAGGAGGAAGGATGGAGCATCAGACCAGAGACCCCTCTGCAAGCC
>WBNH01002882.1:5723-16173 GCA_013401255.1 Urocolius indicus
AGCAGCGCCCGGGCGGAGCGGCGGAGAGGAAGAATTAAAGCGAGCGAAGGAGGGAGGAGAGACAGAGCAGAGAGAGAGAGAGAGGAGGAAAGAGGAGGAAAAAAAAAAAAAGCCCACAAAAACAAAGCGATCGCAGTTGATGTTGCTGCTGCAAGCTGGACTTCCAAAAACTACGGCGAGACCGTCCGCTCTCCGCGCCGAGAAAAGTCTCCTCAGCTGTGCGTGTTTTTTTCCGCTGTGTGTGTAATCTTTAACCTTTTATTCATTCTTATTTTGATGGCTTTCCTGAATGGCTGACTGCGAGCTTCCCTGGACCTGGCCCCCAGACACCCGCCTCTCCTCCTTCAACTACTCTGCTGCAGATCAGCTCTAAGAGAGAGAGAGGGAGATCTTTGAAGAGATTTTTTTTTTTCCCTCCTCTCTCTCTCTCTCTCTCCCTCTCTCCCCCACCCCCACCACCCCTTTACTTTGCTCTCCTGGAGCCCAGACAATCGACTCGCAACTCACCCCCCCGCACACACACCTCCATCGCCCCGTGCTTTTGCACCTTCGCCGGTACCGGGAGATTCCCCCCCCCACACACCCCGACCCTCCTAAAAAAAAAAAAGGAAAAAAAAAAAGGGGGGGGGACAAAACAACAAAAGAGAGAGGGGAAAGAGAGAGAGAGAGGGGAGGAGGAGAGAAAAAAAAAGACTGCTGTAAAGCTGATCTGAAAAGCAAAGCAAACAAACTTTGAAAATAAAGGGGGAACAGGAAGTTTGGCAACGGTGTCCAATAGATATGGCAATGGTAGTCGGTGCGTGGCGAGACCCCCAGGACGATGTGCCCGGAGCTCAGGGAACGCAGCCTTCGCAAGCCCCGCCGGTGCAGGGACCTCCGGCCGGGGCCCCGCACACCCCACAGACCCCGGGGCCCGGGGGCCCTCCCAGTACGCCAGCCCAGACCAACCCGCCAAGCCAGCAGAACCAAGGAGACAAGCAGCAGCAGCAGCAGCACATTGAATGTGTGGTTTGTGGGGACAAGTCTAGTGGCAAACATTATGGCCAGTTTACCTGCGAGGGTTGCAAGAGTTTCTTCAAGCGGAGTGTAAGGAGGAATCTCAGCTACACTTGTCGTGCCAACAGGAACTGTCCCATTGACCAGCACCACCGCAATCAGTGTCAGTACTGCCGCCTCAAAAAATGCCTCAAAGTTGGCATGAGACGGGAAGGTATTGGGATTTCATTTGTTTTGCAATTTTTTTTTTCACTCGCTGCGTTTTGGGTTTTGGTTTGTTTGTGGTTTTGGGATTGTTTATATACATATATATATATACTTATTATTCTCTTTATTTTTAACCTCCCTCCCCAAACCCCAAACTCAACCAGAACCTTTCCTTCCCCCCTCCTTCCCTCCCACCCCCCGAATAAACAGCCAGAAACTTTCTCTTAATGAAAGAAAGAGGTGTTGGAGAGGGTGGGCAGGGGAGGCAGGGGCTCTTGCATGCTTTCTCCTGCACTCGTAATTGATTTGTGTTTGTTTTGATTTTGCTGATGGAGGTTTATTGGAAGTGGATTTTTAGTTTCACGCTGCTTAGGAGCGAGATGATTATTCTGACGTGTGGTTACTTTTCCTTCATGTTTCCCCTTGCATGCTCAGCGTTCCCCCCTGTCCCCCGAGCAGCTCCCCGTGTGTGCCCGTGAGTCTCTGTGCTTGTGTGTACACATACACCCGGAGCCTCACGAGATGCACATACACACACACACATATATATATGTACATATATATCTCCCCCAGCACTCTGCCTTAGATTGCAATTTTACACAGGCGGTTCAAATTACTATTACAATGGGACTCACCCCACCGAGGCTCTACAGCACTCCACTGTGGATTCCCAGACGGGTTTTTCCTCCTTTAAAAATATATATACACATGCAGATCCACGCGTGTGTATAGATATATCTCTCTATATTGCCTGCCTTTCCTGATTGTTATTATCTCACTTTTTTTTTTCTTCTTCTTCCTCTTATTTTCCTTGCTCCTCCGGGAGAGGCAGAAGGGGGAGAAGGGACGGGTTAGGGGGGTGAAGAAGCAGCCCAGAAGTAAGTGTGGGGTGCTCGGGTCTCTACAAGTCGAGTCTTTGTGATATAAAATTAGACGAGAAATGTGAGCCTGCAGTTTTCCAGTGCGGGCTCTGTGTCTGGACGCCGCTATGTAGGTTAAGGGTTAGGGGGCTTGGGACTTGCTGGGCTGCTCTCTTTGTGTTTCTGCAAGAGTAACTAACCTTGTGCTACGGGCGATAACGAATATAAATCACGCACATTTTTAGGCGTTCTGCCTTCGTGCCGTCTCTCTGCCTCTGAGCCCTTTTTCTCTCTCTTTTTTTTTTTCCTCTCGCTGTCACCGTGTAAATTTATTAACAAAATGAAAGGCCCACTTTCCATGGGCAGCTGAGGAAGGTGTCTTTGGATAATGCCCCCAGCCTCGCCGGGGGACCTGCCGGGGATGTTGTGGGGTGATCTCGCCTCCTTTGATATTTATTTTTTTTAAAAAAGAGGTGTGTGTGTGTCTATAACAACAGAAGCAACGATGTATTCAGTGGGCGAGAAACGCGTGTGGGACTAGCGCCGGGGATTTTGAACTGAAGTGTTTCTTCCCTCTCCTCCTCTCCTTCCCCATCCCGCTCCCCCGGCCTCAGATCAATAAGCTGTTTTTAGGTGTAATGAAGAAAAATAGCCGGGCACACAAAGACGTCTCCTGCATCTCTTGAAGGAGGGGTGGCGATGAAGGGGAGGAGGGGGGAGTGTAAATAACTGAATGGTGGTGTGTTTTGGAAAGTGAGGACCTCGGGCTCCTTCAGGCAGTCCTGGCCGAGCGGCCAGCCTCGCTCAGCTTTTATTGTTGCTTTTACTTGACCCGGGAACTGCGGAGCTTTAAAACAGGGTTACGGGTTGAACTCTGGCTGGGGGAAGAAAAAAAAAAAAAAAGAATGCATGCTCCCCCTTCAGCTGGTTGGGGACGGTGTCACACAGGCAGGCACAAGCACACAAAGCAGGCTGTATGTGAACCGATGGTCGCAATTCAGATATTAATAGCTGTAGTTTCTTCTTTATTTACTGCAGCGGTCCAGAGGGGCAGAATGCCACCCACACAGCCAACTCATGGTCAGTTCGCCTTGACAAACGGGGACCCTCTCAACTGCCATTCCTACCTATCCGGATATATCTCCCTTCTTCTGAGAGCAGAGCCCTACCCCACCTCCCGCTTTGGCAGTCAATGCATGCAACCCAACAACATCATGGGCATCGAGAACATTTGTGAACTGGCAGCTAGGATGCTCTTCAGCGCGGTGGAGTGGGCCAGGAATATCCCCTTCTTCCCAGACCTCCAGATCACAGACCAGGTGGCCCTCCTGAGGCTGACCTGGAGCGAGTTGTTTGTCCTCAACGCTGCCCAGTGCTCCATGCCCCTCCACGTAGCTCCGCTCCTGGCAGCTGCTGGCCTCCACGCTTCGCCAATGTCTGCTGACCGAGTGGTCGCCTTTATGGACCACATACGAATCTTCCAAGAGCAAGTAGAAAAACTGAAAGCATTGCATGTCGACTCTGCAGAATATAGCTGTTTAAAGGCCATAGTCCTCTTCACCTCAGGTAGGCAGCATTTCTTTGCTTTTCCTTTTTTTCCTTCCCTCTCTCTCCTACCCCCTGTCCTCCCCCCTCCCTCCTGAAAACTGGTTGCTCTTGCAAAGTGTTATTGCCTGCACCCCATCACTGCTCCCTGACCTCCGAGAACCAGCGCAGTCTCTTTCCTCTTTGGAAACGGTGCCCTGTGGTCTCTCCCCTTCAGGGCCTCAGAGCATCCCATCATCTGGGGAGTGCAAAATTAAAGGAAAGGGGAGGGGAAAAAAAGAGACAGAAAATACAAACACACACACACACACACATAAACACACACTATACAACTAAACACACCCCAACCCTAGTTGAATAATGCTGGGGAAGGGGGAAAGAGTGGGCTCGGGGAGAGACACCCATTCGCCACGAGAGACTGCGCTTTTCCCATTGAAAATAATATTGTATTTAACAGTATAGCTCTGGGTTGTTGCATTTAATGACACGCATCCGAACAGCAGCAAAATCTGTTTGATGTTGTTAAATACAAGTCGTCCTATCAGTTGAAACCACTTTAAAAAGAGGATCATTTTATGGGCAGCCAGGAAGGGAAGAAAAAAAAAAAAAAAGCCCTGCAGGATTAAAAATTGAATTAAAAGAAAAAAAAAAGTAAGTTAAATGCTCAAAGCTGAGTTTAAAATATGTTCCCTGCCATCCCATAAAATAAAATAAATCAACTTTCCAAAGAGCTGTCTCTGATTTAAACAGAACGTGGCAGTGAGCAGTTCTGTGTCATTTAAGCTAAGGGGAGAAAAAAGTTTGCATTTGTACCCAGCAGGAACTGCAGAGTCCAAAGCAAGTAGCGGGTGCGGAAAGATCATTACCATAAGTAGCCAGGGATAGTAAGGAAAAAGTAAGAGGAGGCTGAAGCTGCGGCTCCACAGTGTAACTCCGGGGTGGCACAGCCATGCCAATCCCGAGGAAAAGACCTCGAGGTGTTTCTTAGATAATCCAAGAGAGGAGGGAGGGGGAAAGGAGGGGGGCGGGGGAGAAATATGTGTCAACTTTTGCTGCCTAGAAATAGTGCATGAGTTATAAAGCAATAATTGAGTGCGTTGTGAAATCTAATTAGCTTGCACTAGAGTTTAACCTGGGTGAGTAATAATCCTGATATTAACTCTGGAGGCTAAATTTTTTTTCTTCTTCCTTTTTTTTTTTTTCTTTGAGGGGGAAAAAAAAACACATAATCTGCTGGCTAATTTGTGTAATACATTATCTCAGGTTGCTAACTTTAAGGCTGCATCGGCAACCCAATGTGCTGGAGACCTCCAAGTTTGGGGATTCCGTTAAAAAAATACTTATATTTCTTCTGTAACTCATTGGAAAGCTTGGGAAAGTGGCCACGCGATAAACATATGAATGGAAGCAGGACCTGTAAAATAATTACTCATCGGAGTTTTTTAAAGCCTGATATCAGGAAACAGGAAAAAAATGTAGTTTATGTGGGAAAAGAAGGGCTCACAATCCGTTCCTTGTTGTGTTAAAGGGGGTCTGGGGAACGAAGTCATTTTCTGGACTTTGTCCAGGTTCTGGGTCGTGACCTAAACTTCCTTTTATATATTATTGCTTTACACATAAAAAACTTCTTCTTTTTTTTTTCTCTCCCCCCCCTCCCCCCCAAAATCACTCATGCTAAAGTCCTAAGGTGATCAATGAGCAGGGCACATCTAGCCACAGGGAGACAGGGATCCCGAGTGGGAAGGGCTGGACTTGGGGTGCTGGTTTTATTTTTCTATCGTTTTCCAGGATGCTTTTTTCCTCTCTCTCGCTCTGCGAGGATCCCCCCCCCAACACGCTCCCATCCCTCCCTAACTCCTGGCCAGCTTACACTCACATCGAGGAGTTTATTCCCAATCCTGCTTTTTCTTCCAAATCCCCTCCTTTTTTTTTTTTTTTCTTTTTCTTTTTTTTTTTTTCTCCCAGCCTTCTGAGAAAACAATCGTCCGATCCTGTCGTAACTGTTTAATTTATTACTATTTTCAAAATGTGAGGCCTGGCGTGTAAATTGCCTCCCAACTAGATAAACGTTTCTTGTTATCTGATTTCTGGGGAAGATAGCCGCATGCAAACAACAAAAAAAAAAAAAAAAAAAAAAGAAGAGAGAAGAGGGGGATGCATGCAGCTTCTACAGCACCCCAATAACACTCTCTGATGTAAAGCAGACACACATAGATGCATATAATGTTTGCTGCAGCCTCTTTTAAGAGGGGGGAGAAAAAAAAAAATCAAGGTTCTAATGACTCGCAGAATATGCATGTGTTAGCCCTGTGCCTAGGAAAGCCACAGGGAGGTCAGGTCACAACCTGTGCTCTTTCAGCACAGACGTCTCTGATTTAAAGGGAACTTATTGTATTTTAGCGTATCAGGAGGAAAAAAAAAAAAAAGNGGGGGGAAAAGAAACAGCTCAAATGAACAGAGAGATCACAGTTTGCATGGCTGCCTCTGAATAGGCTAAACTGACAAGATCAGTTTTAAAGGGCCACTTAAATCAGTTTCAAAGACTGAAGAAAAACGCGTTGTCTTCTTTAGGGGAGAATCTGTTGCTGGATCCGGGGCGCCATTATCTTTGGCTGGGCCAGTTTTTTTCTTATGATTATGATGATTTCTATCGCTATTATCAGTATTCCTTCTCCTCACATGGTTAGGCTCTCCCCAATTATTTTCTTGAGGGGGGAGGGGATGGGGGGGAGAAATAGTGTGTCACTTTCTCCCCTTTCCACTCAAGCCTTCCCCATCCCTAAGTCTTTTCCCCTAAAAATATAGATCTACTAAATGATGCTTGGCCAGCACCTCAATGTCAACCCCTCAGGTCTGAGGTACCATCAGAAATCTCGAATCTTTGGGATTCTCAATCCTAAAAGAGACCCTCCAGAAGCGAGATAAATACATACACATATAGACACACACACATACACAGAGACATACAGACATACAGAGAGAGATTGTCCCTTTTGGTAAAACCTACTTAAACTCTGGGGGGCGAGGTGATGGCGCATGAGCTATGCTTAATTCTAACAATAAAAGAGATCAAATTAAAAATCAAACAACAAAAAACCCACCCCAATCCAGAACTTTTTAATCTGATGATTGTTTTCTTTTTTTTTTTCTTTTTCTTTTTTTTTTTTTTTTTTAATACACTTTCTTCTAGATGCCTGTGGTCTCTCTGATGTAGCCCATGTTGAAAGTTTACAGGAGAAGTCACAGTGTGCTTTGGAAGAGTATGTTAGGAGCCAGTATCCCAACCAGCCAACACGATTCGGGAAGCTATTACTACGTCTCCCCTCCCTTCGCACTGTCTCCTCTTCTGTCATAGAGCAATTGTTTTTCGTCCGTTTGGTAGGTAAAACCCCCATAGAAACCCTCATCAGGGATATGTTACTGTCTGGCAGCAGTTTTAACTGGCCTTACATGTCCATTCAATAAAATATTCGAGAGAGAAACAAACAAACAAATTTTTAAAATTGAGAAGGGAGATGAAAGAGAAATGAAAGGAAAGCAAATGACATTTGGGTTCTGGTTGTTTCTTAAATTTCCTTCTGCTAAGAAAGGATGTAAAAGGATGTTACAAGTTTGGTAAGAGAAGACAGGAAAAAAAATTAATGGACTGTGAATTTAAAAAAAAAAAGAAAAAGAGACTGTCACATGAACTTTTACAGAATGCATTAGAAACTCCCGTGTCGTTCAGAAAAAGAAATCAACTTGCTACTTATCAATTTTTTTTTTCGAAAAATAGAAAGAGAGAAAGAAAAAAAGAAAGAAAAAAAGAGAAAGAAGAAGAAAAGAAACGTTGGCGGGCTTTTTCTTTTTTTCTTTTTTCTTCTTTTTGGGTAAACTTTTTTTTCTTAAAAAAAAAGAGAAAAATCTCGCTTAAAGTGCATTTAAAAGGAAATTTGGAGAAAAATTAGCAGAACGGAAGAAAGTAAGTCTTTTTTTTCCAAATTATTAATTGTCCTATGTGTCTATGTACCTATAGCTGTTCTTTTTTTGTATTTTTCTGGTTTCAAACCAGTTTATTCTGTGGTTCTATAATAATTTTTGATATAACCTTGGCTTCTTTAAAAATAATTAAAAAAAAAAAAACAAACCCAAACTGTGTATCCTTAAAATATATGTTCTGAAAGAATTAAAACTGAGTCCACGAAAGTATCATAGGAAGAAAGGAAAAGAGAGAGAGAATAAAAAAACCCAACAAACCCTCAACAACACAATGATGGAAGCGCACTTAAGGTGGTGACCCAAAATCTAGCTTGAAGCTGAGAGAGCTATAATTATATAGACCCAAATGAACCACACGTGTCATATAACAACCCCCAAATCCAGTTTTTTTTTGCTGTTTCGGACAGAAAATGAACTGTGGGGATTTATTATAGGTAGAAGGAATTTGTGTCCAAGACACACTACAGTTTTGATTTAAAAAAACAAAAAAAAACCACAAAAAAAACCCAAAAAACACAAACAAACGAGCAAAGTGAACTTTTGTAATTCGAATTGGGTTCCGCATAGTTCATCATGAATTGTTATTAAACTCCTCTATCTGTTTGTATATTTGCAAGCCCTTTGTATTATAATAATTGTTGATATTTTCCCTTTTTAAAAAATACCATTGAAATCAGCATGACAAAATAACACTGTTGGCACTTATAGATAACGTGATTGATTCAGTATCTTAGAGTTTACAGTTTTGTGTTTTAAAAAAAAAAACTGAAGGTTTTTTTTTTTTTTAAGTGCAACATTTCTGTATACTGTAAAAGTTATAATAACTGAACTGTTTGGTCGAGTCTTTGTGTGTTATATTCCAAGGAAAATTGAAAGTATTCAGAAATTAAAATATTATTTGATATCTGAAACTTGTTTGGCTGTCATAAATGTCTTTCAGAAACCACATTACTTCTCTATAGTTTGCAGTCATTTAAGCCCAGAGGCGATTGATTTGTTTACTTGTCACCGTAAGTTTGTAGCAGATGTATTGTAGTGTATTTACCTGTTTAATTCCGGGATGAGGGTGGAGGACTTTAAGTTCGTGGTTTATCTCTGGTTTTTAGGAAGTGCTATGCTGAAATGGTAAACCATCAATCCCCCATTCATCTAATCCTCCTGTTAATTAAAAATGGATTTTCTTGGGGGGGTGGTGGGGGGAACCACATAACAAACAAACAAAAAATAGAAAAAGGAAAAAAAAAAAAAGGCCCTTATTTTTGTCACACTTAAGTGCCTGCGTAGGAAAGGTATTGTTGTGAAAAAGTATTAGAAATCTGGAGATCAGTATCTATTTTGTGATCAGAATGGGGCGAAAAATCTTTTGTAAATGTCTGACATAGGCGCACAAGATCGTTCAAGCAAGGTAATAGCAGTATTGTAAATATAGGTCAGTCGTTGGCAATGAGTTTTCTTTAAGTATGTGTGATTTTTTATAATACTCTGTAGTTGCCATCTATCGTTGTCATTGAGAGGTCTTCAAATGGAGTGGCTGTAGCTTCTAGCACTGAGGAGTCGGGGTCTTATGTATATATATATATATATATATATACTCTCAAGTGGATCTTTTTTTACCTTAGACTGTGAAAGCATGACCACAGGTCATCTCTATATTTTACATATGGAATAGATGTCTGTATGTATACTTGCATACACACATGCCCAAGCGTACACGCATCTCTCTTGCGTGGCTGCAGGGCCCTCTCCCGCAGAGCTCCCACGGATGCGGGAGGACCAGCCCGGGCGTGGGGCGTAGGGTCGGATACACCACTTGGGAATTTAGTGCTATCCCGAGCAGGCAACTTCCCCCTTCCCACTCCTCCCCCAAATCTGAAGGAAGGCAAGATGATGTGGTTTTGCGAGGGGTTGGTATTTTATTTTGTGTGTGCGTGTCTTTTTCTTCTTCTTCTTCTTCTTCTTCTTCTTCTTCTTTTTTTACCCCCTCTCTCTTTCCCCCCCACCCCACCCTCCCCTTGGTCTATAGCAGATGCTTTGTATGTGAAAGCTTGCAATTTTGTTCTTGTCTGAGGCTTCCCCCTCTCCCTTTTTACCACACGTAACTACACCATGTTGTGGTTTCACAAAAAGAGAGAGAGGGAGGGAGAGAGATCATTCTGTAAAGTCGATTAAACCCTGATCTGTAGCGGGTTCCAGTCAGACACATCTGTACTGGGGGCAGAGGGGCGTATGACTGTGAATTTGAGCAGAGTTTTACATCTGAATCATGGCTCCTTTTCTATAAATATATAAATATATATAAATATATAAATATACTATTATTGCAGGGGATTGCTGACCTCTAGATTTAGCTTTTTCTATTGCAAGTGCTATCCATGTGAGTGTGTGTGTGTGAAGTTTTTATGCTTACTAAGAACACAGGATCTTGACTTGTTTGTTTTGTGTTAGTTTATTGTAAACAACCATTTGTTGTAAATTGTTATTGGCATTAAATTATAATTTATGATTTTCAAATCCAAAACATTCTCTGCTTTTTATGTTTTAAAGCCTGTAAGCTATCTCTGTATTTATAAGTTTCTTGCAGCGAGCTTTGGTTCACAGAGAATAATAGTAAACAGAAAATGCACCAGGGTTAAATAAAAACACACACACACACACACGCACGCACACACACACAAGCCCCGTGTATATATGTTTAGAATGCTCAGAGGAGGATTTGTTTAGGGACTTCAGTTAGTTTTAAGTTTATAGCATTTAAAGAAAGTTTTTCTTTTCATGCTGAGTTAGAACAAAAGATCTATCCAAAGATTGAATTGGACAAAAGAGGAGGGTTGGGATCGAGAAGCTTGTTCTATGTGGAATTGAGA
>WBNH01002884.1:0-29913 GCA_013401255.1 Urocolius indicus
GTCCCTGGAGGGGTTTCAGAACCTGGTGGATACTGCACTGAGGGAAATGGGCTGGTGGTTGATAGGGCTGGGACAGAGGCTGCACTCCATGAGCTTAAAGGTCTTAAAGGTGTAGCTGAAATGATTCCATAATTCTGACACAATGCCATTCATTTCTGTCTCTCAAGGAAAATGAAGTTGCAAGCGAGTCACTTGGATTCAGCAATACTGATGCAGCTTCTCAGCGCTCAAGAGGAAAAATGCTACTGCAGTATTTTAGCTGCATTATACATTGAAAAGGAGTAAATGCTTTCATAAAAACTTGTTGCATCCTGTTGTATGGCATCTCCCTGTGCTAAGTGACTTTGTGCTACAATGCATTTGGAAATGTCCAATTGATGGAAGACTCCCATCACCTCGTACCCATGAAAATTTTTCCAAGAGTATTTGGATAATATTGTACTTTGCTAGGACAATTTTATTTTTTATTGCAGCAGTTGTTGTATTGCAAATTACAGAACTGAGACGCTTTTAATGCGACACTGATGTGACAGACTATAAGTGTTCATAGACACATTTCTAAATTCGATTAAAAGAGATAAAGATTTATACCAAATAAAACCCAATTTTGCTCTCTGCTGTCAGTGAAGAACGGCCAGCAAAATTCCCCAACCTGATCTCCACATCATGCCTAGAGGCTGAACACTTAATCCTGATGAGAAAGCAAGGGTTGTGTGTGAACAGCGTTAGAGAAATCTGTCATTAAAATGATACCGATCTCTCAATATACAGAATGCATTAAAATGTATAACCAGAATGCAGCCACTACCTCAGGACTGGGCTGGTTTTTTTTTTTTTTTTGCCTCCATCTCTCAACACCTTCACTAGCATTTTTCTGCTTCAGCCTTTTTGCCCTCCCCTCTCAAAAGATTCCAAGCCTGTCTTAGCAGAGCTCTGGGATGTGACACAACCAGAGCATCTAATTAATAAGGACACACAAAGATTCCAATGCATCAGGGCGTGAAGACATTCTTCTTACGGTAGTAACTTCAAAATACATTAACTAAAGAGCAAAGAAAACTGTGCCAAGTCACTGCTGGAGTGTGAGACTATACATCAGGGGTCCTATTTTCCAGCTTTAATGATGATTTCTTGTGAGACACTCAGTTTCCTCACCCATAATGAAGACAAAAATATTTACAGCCCTTCGACTTGTTCTTTGAGACCCTTAGCTAAAAGAGTAATATAAAATTTATTACTGCAGGGATAGAGAAGGGGAATCGCTGGTTTATATTTACAAGACAAAAAGAGAAAGCTTTTCCCCTAGCTGTTAAAGTCTTAGAGGAAAAATTGAAACAGAATGAGGAACTGTTCCACAACTACATTAAGTTCCATCCTGAAAATGGAGAACAGAGCTGAGGCAAGAAAGCAGCAACACATTTACACTCCTTCTAGCAGCTGAGCGGCAGAGCTTTGGCAAGTGTTATTTTAGACCTCCGTTGTCCTTGAGATGCAAAGATGCTGCAATTCAGGAGCAGTGGTTTGATTCTGATGGTGACCTAATCCAGAGAAGAACCCAAGATAAGATTTTTGATGCAACTCTATGCATGTAACTCAAGAAGAGAGAGATTTTACTCCCAGTCCTATTCAGTTTTTTTTTTTCTGAAGAAACACAAATAATTTTAAAACACAACCAAAGGCTAAACCAGTCAATTTTCAGGAACAAACAGCACACATGAATGGATCAGTAGCTTTTAAATGGTAAATGAGACAATCTTTTAGACCATTCCTAGGGCCATTCTGCAAGTCTCCTCCAAACCTCCTGCAATGTTTCTCACATACTACATCACACTGACATCAGCAAGGAAGTCACCTCTCTCTTGTGCCATGACCAAGTTACCACTGAGATTACCCACACCAGGATCTCACCAGCCTCTCACAGCACTGTTTCACCGTTGGGCTGTAACTTACTCAAGATGAGCCTCCAAGGTATTTGTAGAGTCTCTACGACACAGCCAATGGACCAAATAGATTAAAAATGTTTGGGGTTTTCTTAAAATTCTGACTCCTACAGTTCTCTGCAGTTATCCACATTCTCCAGCATTTACCAGCTCTGTGATGCATACGTAGGCTTTGATTTGTGGTTTTGCTGTTCTGTGGTATCACAGAACCACAGAATCTCAAGGGCTGGAAGGGACCTTAAAAGCACATCCAAGTGCAACCCTCCTGCTAGAGCAGCAGCACCTAGAGCAGGGCACACAGGAATTCATCCAGCTGGGGTTGAATGTCTCCAGAGAAGGAGCCTCCACAGCCCATCTGGGCAGCCCCTGCCAGTGCTCCCTCACCTTAACAGGGAACAAGTTTTTCCTTGTGTTTCTTTGGAACCTCTTCTGTTCCAGCTTCTACCCGTTGCCCCTTGTCCTGTTATTGGCCATCACTGAGCACAGCCTGGCTCCAGTCTCCTCACACCCACCCTTTATGTATTTGTAAACATGAATGAGGTCACCCCTCAGTCTCCTGATCTCGAAGCTCAAGAGTCCCAGCTCCCTCAGCCTTTCATCACAAGGGAGATGCTCCACTCCATTATCTTTGTGGCCCAGTGTTGAACTCTCTCCAGCAGCAATTTGTCCTTCTGTATCTGAGAGGCCCAGAACTGGACACAATATTCCAGATGCAGTCTCATTTCAGTGTGTATAACATCAACAATACAATCCTGGCTCTTAGTGAAGACTTCCACTAAAAAAATAATCTGCTCAATAACCATTTCTAATTGGAGTCCTGATGGCTGGAAGCTGACATAGCATACAGGTGCTACTTTCATTTTAAATTTCTCTAATATCTTAGACAAGAAAATCTCCCAGAAATATACTACAATGATACAAACCATCGCCAAAAGGAAATGTTTTCCTACACTAATATTGACTGGTTTCAACTGCATGGACCATCCTATTATTTTGTGCCTCAAATGTCAGCCTGCCAAGACCAAGGGTTGGCTCGTTGCAGTTCACTGGTATCTTCAGCATTCAAACTCATGGTCAAGAATTAATGGTCTTGAGAATTTCTCAGCTCCCCCAGGAGCTGCATTTTTATCTGGATATAATGATTTTGAACAAACTTCAAGCTACTCCTGTCAAGGTGATGCTATGTTATATTTATTTTTAATGGAAAAAAAAGAGCTTTCCATGATCAATCTCACATGCACAAGCACTCTTTGCAAAAGTCTATAATTTTCTTTTGCTTTTCTTCTTTACCAATATTGAATCAGATTGTAACCCTTCCACCCCTTCATAGCAATAGCCTTTCAGTTATATCTGAAAAACATCAGTAACATACTTCAGTAATCCTTGATCTCTTCCATGTCTTTGGTTCCTTTAACTGTCCACAAAATTCTACTTTTTAATTCATAATTATTGCTATAAAATTAACTGCCTCAGTCTTTAATTTATTTCTCATTGTTTTGTAGCCAAGTGATGGAGGTAGGGAGAAGGTTGCAATTAAAACTGCTTTTCCTTTTAGTGTGTTNAATACACTTGCAATTCCCTAACAGTCATTTGATTCATTCCACTTAATTCTCTCTGGCTGCTAATTTTATGCCTGCACACGGGAACCCTTTTCCGGTTTAAGAGATGACTTCACAAAATGCAGTGGTGATGAGGCAGTTGTGTGTGTTTTGCCAGCAAATCGGGCTAATGAACAGAGATGTCAACAAGCCAACAAAGCGTTTCATGCAATAAAAGCACCGTAAACAGCATGAACCTAAAAAAAGCTACAAGTTCATAAAAAGTCAACGTTGGATGCGACCTTCAATTCTATTCATCATCTCTGATGTTTAACTTCTATAACAGCAATTAATTTTCACCAACAGTTTTTGTCTCATGGTATTGTTAGTTATAATTACTAGTAGTATGAGATAATAGTCTCTATCAAAGGTCTAGTGCCACTATGAAATAACAGTCTGTATTAAAGGTCTAGTGCCACAATTTGGCATACAACAAATTTCCAAGCAGGCACGCAAAGGCTGTTCCAACACTCCAGAACCCTCTTTGGGTTTGGGATTCTCAGGGGATGGCGTTTGGAGAGTAGAATCTGTCCTAAATTCAAAGTGAATTACACCTTTCTCTGTACACCCCAAATTTGTAAGCCAGCCTATGGGTGCCCTAGTATCAGCATCCTCAAAGCTAGCTCAATGTCATCAAGTTAATCACGCACCAGGAACCTTCCAATAACCACCTGGGCTTTCAAATACATTCGGAAATAAATTGCATAATATTCTTAAGGCCCTTGTTCTGAACTCAATCTGTGCCTCAAATGTAAGCACTGAAACCAATCCCATTTAGAGCAATCAGTGAAACATCGATGCATATTTCATAAATAAAACCCCTAACCTGGCAACGAGCCGGGGAGCTGAGCAAACAGCTCTTTAGTAGATATTAGTTATTGTCCTTGTGATTGCATTGATCTTGAGATCAGCTCCATGCTGAGGAACCACTGACTCCACACACCTCTGACTGCCTCCTCTTTTCTATTTCCAGCCAGGCAAGCAGCTGTAACATGGGAAACTGATACTTATATCCACGATGCAAGAGATTACTTAAGCAATAATCAGATTTAACTAGGGAGTAGAGGTAAAATAGCTCGTTCCCCAGGATTATTAATAAGCATTTTAAGTTTAACCTTTTCTTTTGATAAAGGTCAGAACATTGCTAGCTTATAAAGTGACCTCTGCAATGCTATTCATTCAGGCAGCTGGAAGCAGGGAAAACCCAGACACTGGAAATTATTACGTGGGTATTTTCTAACTAGTGTGTGTGAACACGCTTGGAAGACAACAGCATGTGTGAGCAGCCACAACTACCTGCCTTATTTTCAAGCTTGACTTTAGCAGATGATATCTTAGGAGGATATATTTACCAAACAAGGGGTTTGCTCCTTCAGTTTCAGAAGGAGTAGTGACTAAAAATCCAACCTTGATTTAAAACCCCATTGATGGAAAAATCGGTACGAAAGAAACAGTTTTAATAGGTATTACTGATTTTAACTGTTCAACCCGATTGTTTTTTTTTTTTTCTGCTTGCAAGAATATAGCTTCAGGTTTCTGGTCATTAGTTTTTCACGTAGTTAATAAAAACCTGCAGATTAAGGAGCCTTTTTTTCCACAAGTAAGTGCTTTCAGAGCACACTGTCAACAAGTCTATAAAGATCTCCTGGATCAAGTAGGAAATTTCCCATGTGTTTACCAAAAGGCAGGTTATGTTTAGTAAACACTATAATTCTTCTCTGAACTATCATTAATTTACCAGCATTTACTCCCTCAGAATCTCATATCCAGTCGGTATTCATGCCACGGAAATCCTTTCTAAAGCCTCCTCAGTTCTATATAGAGGCTTTGCACACTTGTATGCACTATCTTGCTAGTAACCCAGCATTAAAGTACATGTGGTACAGACGAGTCCAGCTTACTCCATGATCTGGAAGCACCTGGAGACAGGATTCATCTCTGGTATCATTCATCACCCTGGTAATTTCTGCATCTGTAAGTGATGCTGGTTTTGCTGGAGGTTATGTTTGTTTAGGTTGTTTTGGTTGTTATTTGCTTGGGTTTTATATGTACCCAACAGAATTAGGGCAAGGCACCCCTGCAGTAAACAGGCACTGGAGAACAAACATGAAACTGGTTAGATTTCACAAAATAAATTCACAAGTTCAGTATTTATTTTAAGTAGGCCACATCTGTTGGAAATCTGCTTTCCTCTCAGAATAAATACTGTTAAGCATTAGCTCTGAGCTGAAAAATAAGGTAGAGACCTGAGTTACACAATTAGCGTCTGCTAGGGACGGTACATCAACACAAGGATCCTCTCAGGGTGTAAAAGATGAGAAGAAACCTCTGTCACTGATACAAGCTGAATGTGTTGCATGAGGAACTGATGGATGGGCTTCCAAGAGCTTGAGCTTCAACAGACCTTCCTCAAGACTAAGTTTAAACTATAAAACTCGTATTAAACAACAAACTCATACCAAACAACACAGTTCAGTATATCCCACCCTTTTCATTTCCCATACAGACATTTACCAAATTGGATGTCCCCAGATGAGATGCTTCCTGTATGAACGTGACTATTCAAATCCAAGCTGAGACTGGGGTAACTGCAAAGCTATCAGTCCCACAAGATTATGCTGCCCTTTGAAACTCTAACATCACAATTGCTCTGCTTCTAAAAGAAACAGAGTTCTGTTGAGCAACCTTGTTGGCATCATGGAAAGTGAGTTTGAGTGCACCCTCATGGTGTTTGCCAATGTTGTGTAGTATAGTCAGCACACTAGAGGGAAGGGACACCATCCATAACGACTTGGAGAGGCTTGAGAGGAAGGCCTTGCAAACTTCATGAAGTTCAACATGGCCAAGTGCAATATCCTGTACATGAGCTGGGGTAATGTCAAGCACAAATACAGGCTGGGCCATGAGTAGATTGAGAATGGAGACCTACAGAGAAGGACTTCGGGGTGATGGCAGATGAAATACTGAATACGACCTGGCAATGGGGACTCGTAGCTGAGAAAGCCAACTGTGTCCCGAGTTGCATTCAAACATGGTCAAGAGAGGAGATTCTCCCCCTCTGCTCTGCTCTGGTGAGACTCCCCTGAAGTTCTGCCTACAGCTCTGGGGCAACAACATGAAGAAAGTATGGAGCTGTGGGAGTGAATTTGGAGAAGACCACAAAGATAATCTGAGGGCTGGAGCCTCTCTGCTGTGAGGACAGGCTGAGAGAGTTGGGGGTGTTCAGCCTGGAAAAGGCTCTGGGGACACCTTAGAGCAGCCTCCAGTCTCTAAAGAGACCAATAAAAAAAGCTGGAGGGGGACTTTTTACAAGAGCTTGAAGGGACAGGACAGGGGCTGCAAACAGAAAGAGGATAGACTTAGGTTGGATATTAGGAAGTTCTGAATAAGTATGGTGAGGCCTTGGGACAAATTGGCCAGAGAGGCTGTGGCTGCTCCATCCCTGGTAGTGTCCAAGGGCTGGTTGGATGGGGCTAGGAGCAACCTGGGCTGGTGGAAAGTGTCCCTGCCCATGGCAGAGGCATTAGAACCAGATAAGTTTCAAGGTCCCTTTCCAACCCAATCCAACCCAACTCAACCCAAACCCACTCATTCTGGGAGTCTGTGGTAATAAGTGAAGCCAGGTATGCATCAAAGTAAGCCTGAGCTCATGAGGTGGCTTCTATGCAGTTACTTAAACAAGACCATCAACCTCTCCTTCCTATTTCCTTCTTCCTTTTTCCTGCCATTATCCTTCTCTACTCAGAAGCACAACTGCGAGGAAGGAGCTGAATCACACAGCTGCAACCACACTCTATTTGCATTAACTATGAAGGAATTACAGGATATTGTTTCTGTTATCTTCCAGTGCAGCTCAGCAGACAACCTCAGGGACAGAGAAGGAACCTCCATAACAGACAACAGCACAGCAGCAGACTACTTGCATGTCTAACGATAAATGCAGGATTATTATTCATAAATAGAGAATTAATAGCTTTCAGGCATTGAACTACTCAACTCTTGGAAATATAGATGACATTTTGAAAGCAAAGTGTACAGACTTCCCAAAGAAACCCACTCATTAGTTTCCAGAACCAACGAATTGAGTTAAAAATTCAGATCTTTTGCCTGTTTTTTTTTTTAACAGTAGAATTATTCCCTCTAAATTAATTAGGTGAGTGCATGCAGTTACCTGGCTATGTATTCCTCATGTGTTTGGAACTGGCTGAAACTTTTCACCCTGGATTCAGTTTCTAGACCCCAGAGAAGAGACTCAAAATCAATTCAAAAGGTGAAAAAAAAAAAAGCGTGTGCTTGAAATGAGCTTTCTGCAAAAAGCTGCAATAGATACTCTTAAAATTAAGAGTAATAAATAAAACCTGACAGATTAAAAACTCCTCCAGGTTTGTTGAGGTATGTTTCCATAAAAACTCTTCACAATCTGCTCTCACATGGCCTGTGTGCTTCTATAGGCACATGGTTTCTGATGGAGGATGTAGTGAGGCTGGAGCTCTTCGTGAAGGGTGTTTATTGAGGTGCTGAGGATAGAATCATATCCTTCCAGATGCTCCTCAGGCACAATCAAACTGCACATAAGGAAACACATTTGCAAATGGTGGCATGGAGAGTGTCTTGTTATTACGGTAAAACCTTCATGCCGCAAGCCTTGCCCCACCTTTTAGGCAAATTACGTACCTACAGACTACTCATCTTTGATAGCTTGGCTCAACTACTTGCTCTTTTACACACAGGGAAAGCAATAATTCCTTCTTCCAAATGCTTTGTTTTTCCTAATGTGTGCTCATGCTGGATGATGAATTTATCTGTCAAGAGGAGATACAAATGTCTCCAGAACCACCACAAAGTCAAATCAAGTGTTTAAGCACTTCGATGAAAGAAACTAATTGACAAAAGATGTTTATCCCTCATCCTTTTTCCTTGCATTTCATTCCCCTTAGAAGCTGCAGGAAGATTAGAATTTATTTGCCAGGATTGTGGTCAGTTATTGCCACAAACCCTGACAGATACGCTGTGTGTTCAAACAAGTGAGAACCATTACCTCTGGAAGGAGCAGCATTTTTAAAACAGAGAATTATGACACACAACCTGTTTTTAAGAAATTTATTTGTTGCCTATTCCCCTGAATGGGATGTAAGACTTTTTTCCCATTTTTTTCCTCTTTTTTTTTTTTTTCTAACCAGGGGAAAAAGGCCAACAAGAGTATTCTGCCTTCACTAATTACAGAAGAGGAGAACTGCAACTGAAGATGGATTTCAAACAACAAGCAAAACCAGGAGAGGCAGAATTAGCAGCAAAGTATCAGATAGCTCTGAACTACCAAAGCATGCACACGAGACCAAAATTCCCAAGAGGCTCAATAAAGATCTGAATTTTTGTTTCAGGAGCACTACTCATTTTTTACAAGAGCTGCTGTCTGCTCGCATTATCCTGAAACGACACCTTGTGCTGTTTGCCCTAAGCCAAAGTCTGTCGGACTCCACCAGCTCCTTGTTATATATTTTCCTCATTATTTGCTTCAGTGTTTCCCTGGTATAAAATTTTAACATGCTAGGAAAAGAGAAATGAATTCCTCTTTCTCCCACAGACAGCCTGAGAGAAGCCATTTAGCCAGGATGTTAATGACCAAAACTGGGAAAAGGAAGAAACATCAATCCATCCATGAATGATCAGAAAACTTAGGTGCATGGGAAATTAGCAATACTCTGTGGAGCTGAGCAAGCAGAGAAAAATCTTCCAGGTTTGTCTAAAACTCAGAGTTTTGTGATCTTCTTTATTTCAAACAAGAGATCTATTAAAAAAAACCCAAACCATCACACTCATTTTGTCCCCCTGGATTTCGTTTCCATTAATAATGCCAAGGGAAGGAATGGCTCAGGGCTGACCAGTGCATAAGGAAAGGCACAGGGCTCACTGCAAGCTACAAGAGCAGCCACTCTGGGACAACCCAGACAAAGAAACAGATAAGGAACAGCTCCACACGACAGAGTTCAGGTGTAAAGCTCTGGTCCACAAAAAGATGGGGGAAAATCTGCAGGGAAGTGGCAAGTGACTGTGTCTTCTCCTGTTGGCAGCACTGTTGGCTGCTATTTTTGCTCTGCAGTTCCAAAAAGCATCAATATCTACTCCTGCAGCAGAAAGGAAGGACATGGGCTTTGGTTTATCATCCTAGGTTTAGAAGTTGGGGTGGATCGGTTCATTTTTTTGGTGTCAGATCCCAAGCATCACTAAGCTATAGACCACTTCTAGAACTGAGGATAAATGCATCAAGCTTCACCTGTCTTGTTAGAGGGACATTTCCCTGAGACTCGTCCCGACTTTCTGAGATTTTTATAACATTTGGAGTATCTCAGAAGTCTGAGAGTCCTGCTGTTACCTCTCAGCAAGATCCCATGCAAACAAACAACATTTACTTGTTCTTCATGGTGAGGGTGGTGACGCCCTGGGACAAATTAACCAGAGAGGCTGTGGCTGCCCCATCCTTGACAGTGTCCAAGGGCTGGTTGGATGGGGCTTGGAGCAACCTGATCTAGTGGAAGTGAACCCCCCACAGCAGGGGTGTAGACTGGATGAGATTTAAGGTCTCTTCCAACCCAAACCATTTCGTGACTTGCTTAGAAAAGGCATTTATAAAAAGTTTCTATGAATACATCATGCCTGTCCCATTTAATTAGTGGTTACATGTTAGCATGTAGAGCTAGAAGGGAAAGACATTTTGCAGCAATACTCTTTTCAAATCACCCTTCCAGTGCTCAGTTCTCGATACTACACTGCAGTGGTAACCGTCTATTTAGCTGATGAGTTTATTAAAGAGAGCAAGATGCTCAGTTGGCCATGAATTTAGCAACGTTATCTCTTGCAGTTAAACCATGTCAGATCCCAAACTGCTCTGGACAACTTGGCAGACTACATCAGGCACTGAAGCACTCAAGCAACCTAACTGTTAGTAGGTAAATTCAGTAGCTAGTCCCAACAGATTGTCTTTGTAGTCAATGGAGTGAGAGGAGTTCTTCTAGAGAGTGCTCTGGAAGAGTAATTATAGTACCCTGAGATGGGAAGTACTTCTCTCTCTCTCCATTGGCATGTGAAAGAGATCAGCTTCAGAACTATCCAAGCCTGGCACTTGAAGTTAGGCAGCATGAATACTTTCCTACAGTGTCACCTCCTCACTTTTCATGTTAAGAAGAACTTGGAAGCTTGTAGAAGTAGCTGGATAAATCATACTAGTTGCCCCGGGAGGAGTGATGGTACTTTCAGAGAGCTGAAGGACACAACCAGACAAGAGAAAAAGGTGATGTACAAGAGAGTCTGGCCCTTACCTGCCAAAACTTGGACTTCTGCATCATTTCCAGTTCTTGAACTGGCTGGGTTTTTGGCCAGGCATCTGTAGATCCCGCTGTCACCGTGCTGGACTCTGGTGATCTGCAAAGCTCCAGAGGGCAAGACGGCCACCCGTGGGTCTGCCAGGCTCGGCAACACGTCCTCCTGGTTTCGCTGCCAGTGAACCACGGGCATGGGCTCCCCCACAACTTCACACTTCAGCAGAATTGTGTCTCCTGCAAAAGCTGTGACAGATTCTGTCTGGGAAAGAAACCTCAATGGTCCTGTAAACAGAGGAAAAAGAGGCAATTACATAGCTGCTGAGAATAGAAGTTGTTGTGCTGTTTCCATACTTAGATTTTGTTTAACAACCCAGGCAAAATAAATACATAAAACTACGTGACATTCTGAAAAATACCTAGAAATTGCTGTAATGGTGGGATGACTAACACTTTCCTTTGTAAATTATGCTCATTAACAGCAAAGATGTGCTATCAATAAGAAAGAGTAACAAATTGCACCTGTTAGTTACAAACCCACTCAGGAACAACTTTAACAAAAGTACAGGTACACACTGATGCAATCCAAACTTCTCAGAACAGGGTGGCATTCAAAGGAAAGCACAGCCAAACCTATGTAAGGTCAAGAAAATGTTACTGTCACATTTTGCTGTGTTCTTCTTTTCCTCCAAATAAAAAAAAAAATACCTAGAAACTAAAACAAGTTACTTGGGTGACACAATTAAAATACTTCACACAGGGCCTTTGTTTGTTCTTCCACGAAGCATTTTTGTCTAGAGATAGCGTGGATGTATTCTAGAGATCTGCTCTGGCTCTAGTCCTGGCCAGTCCCTAGAAATGACCCTGGCAGCCTCCAGCCCAGGCAGCCACGTTCATCTGCCTGCAGGGATGATCTGAAGCTGTACCTGTAGATAACACCACTCAGAAATGTGTGCAAACATGCATCAAGCAGTCAACAGAGTGAAAAACTTGTGACACTAAATGCCACCAAAAAGTATGTAGGAAACAAGCCAGTATTCAGTGAAGGCTTTTAAAAACCAGCTGAAGAAGGAAAGATTAAAGACTCCAACTTTGTAGGCACTTAAATTACTCTGAAATATTCATCAAATCAGTGTACTGGGGAGTGATCACCTACTGGAAAACGCATCAAGTGGGAGTCCTACATCTATTCCCTGCTTCAAAAGCCTGCTTTCTGGTGTGATGTTGGCCCCTGTTCTCTAGTCACAGTTCTCTAACACGTTGCTCCCGTCTCACAGAGCATCTTTATGAGGTCTCACAGCCTGGGTGAAATGCTGCCACAAGCTTAGGCAGAGAAATTCTCTAGCAAGACTGCAACTGTCTCAATGAAGGCTTCCTAAAGGAATTTCCACACATTAAACAGTTGTCTGGGCAGTGGAAATTCACAGTTGCCACAGGTTTAAAAGTTATCCCCACGAACAAAGCCCCCAACCCCATCCACGTCAGCCCTGCCCCCTGCTGCAAGCCCACAAGCGTTCCTCTTACTGCTTTCCAGCACAGCTACTGGCACAGATGCACAAGTGACAGCTTTTCACCCCCAGCAAAGCTGGTATAAGCTAGAAAAATAGAAGTGTTCAGCACTTTAATTAAAAAAAAAAAAAAAGATAGAAAGAAGAACTGAAGATAAATGCAGTGTCAACAGTGATGGAAAGCTGTTGAAAACTGCAGATTTTTCCAGGAGGAAAGACAGCTAAACTTAGCAATTCTTCGTAAAAGCAAAGACCAAAAATCTTGCCATAAAAGGACTTTTTTTTTTTTTTTCCACAGCAACACGATGCCCCTGCACACAGCCAACTCATGCTTTGGCCTGTCTCTGAAACCTCTCCCTTTCTGCAGGTGCGCCAGTTAATTTTCTTTCAAAAAAAAAAAAACCCACATAATAAAATCTATGCCTAACAGATCAGGACATTGCAAAAAAACCACAAAAACCTAAAATCCTTTTGTTGTGTCCCAATGGAAAAAAAAAATACACTAATCACCTTTTGCCACAGTTATGTTCAAATCTCTCTGCAAGAACATAATACATGAGATCTTTAAACCATCACTGGATCTTTACAGCTCTCCTGCCTTGCCCTGATTTATTTTAAAGATAGTTTTTGAAGCTACACAGATGTTTGGGTTGTTGGGAGCTGGCTCAAGGGAAAGAACCAGCAAATACATTCTGAGAAAGTCACTTTCGAAGACAGACTCTGGCATTCCAGATCCTCTGTGATGCTTCGCTCTGTAGCCGAAGGGTTGTAGATGTACCTCCCTGAATTATACCCAAACCTACTCAGGAAACTTAATTGAAAGCAGTACCCAACTCTAATTTACCATGCAGTCTGCTTGGCAGCCTATCAGGATCCCCATCTTTCCTTACAGAAGACCCAATTATTAAGCAATTAAAGTTCACTTAATAAAAAGGCTTATCATTTGGGGGACAGACCTCAGGGTCTGGAACATGTTTAGCTATTAAATATTCAGCAATTTAGTAGCACTCAGTACAATCCCCCAGAGAAAAACTGCTTTAAATGCTTTGTTTGTTTCAAATTAAAGTCTGCAAGGTTACTTAACATCAAGACAAGACCTTATCCCCCCTACACCCCCCCCTTCCCCCAACTTTCAATTCACATAATAGCTGAAGGGCAAGAAACCAAGGTAATGAAAAAGGGTGATTTCCTTCTGCTTTGCTTCAGAAAACAGGAAAGAGAGAGCATGGGTGAATGAATCTGGAAATGTAAATATTTTAGAAACGGCTGTCTAATTCTCTCTTCCACAGGCTAGTTTCCTAAAAGATGATGTATTTTAGATACTTCATATAAATATATTTTTTTTTCCCCCCATTACTAGTTCCAGTTTACAATTCTGAATAGATTGGCACCAAGTAATATGCAGCAGGAGTATCAGAACAAGATATACAGGCTTCGGCATTAAGTCAAGTACAGATGCGGTGTTTGGGTTCATTCCTAGAAAAAGCAGCTAAATAAAACCATTCCCCTCCTTTTTGCACACCCCACCTTATGGAACTGGAAGCCATACGTTTCAGAGGAGAGACAACAGGACACTCAGGTCTCTGACTTAGAAGAAGTAAATCCAGGGATGGGAAAGAAAAATTGAGTTATCAATATGTATTCAGCTATATTTTCAGCTGGGGCATTCATGCAGCACAGTACCAGGCAGCCACTTCTAGTACCAGCTGTCAGCCTAATAGGAAGGATTCAAAGGGAAGGATTTTAACATTACAATAAAATTACTATTAATCAGATATTTTACACCTTTGCATGTTTTATGCACTGAATGTGGGTAGTTAAGGTTTATGCAGACGGAATTTAAGCAAATTTGCCAGAAAAGTCACCTCAGTATGAAGTGAAGGAGAAGGTTCTTGATTGTTTGAGAAGTTGAGGGTGGGACCTTGCCACGTGTCTGAAGAGCAGACAAGGCCAGTAAATGATACATTAAGTACTCATGGACATCTTTATTATTACCTATTTTCAACAGGAGAAAAGTTCAATCACTCCTCACCCCTGCGTTTGATACTGGAAATACTTCATGCCGCTAGGAGCTGATAACACTTATCAGTCACTGGCTGGGACTCTACTCCAGATATGCCAGGAGAAGCAAAAAATTTTAGCAAGGTGATGCTAATTTGCTCTACATCTCCAGCTGCCCTCTTTACTTTAGCCATTGGGCTGTTATACAGGAGGCCATGGATGATCTCTTCTTATTAGCACCTGATTTGCATCACATTCACATGCCCAAGCTAAAAAAAAAATTATATCAAAGAAAGGGTTAATGTGTGAGCATTTGTCCTTTATGCCTAAATTAGAGTACCCATTTCCCAAAGCTTCCTGTGTCTTCTGTGTAGACATGGAGATTTCCTCTAGACAAGTCAAATCCCTCTTGCCATCACTTGGATGGGGAGCCCATGATGGTTATCTAAATGAGCTGATGACATAGTAATTCTCAGATGAATCAGCTGAGAGCTCGTCTCCATGGAAAATGAGTCAGGATCTTAATTTTCTTTCTTATTTCTTTGTTTTAAAATACAAACCACAACCAGTATTCTGATTCTTGATGGATGCATCAAGAAGAGTGTGGGTCAAGGGAGGTTCTTCTCCCCCTCTGCTCTGCCCTGCTGAGGCCTCATCTGGAGTCCTATGTCCAGTTCTGGGCTCCCCAGCTCAAGAAAGACAAGGAACTTCTAGAAAGAGACCAGTGTAGGGAAACAAGATGATCAGGGGACTGGAACATCTTTCATAAGAGGAGTGGCTGTGGCAACTGGGGCTGTTTAGTCTAGAGAAGAGAAGACTGAGGGGACCTCTAATTAACATTTACAGATATCTAAATGGTGGGTGTCAGGAGGTTGGGGCAGCACTTTTTTCTGTGGTAGCTACCAACAGGACAAGGGGTGATGGGATGAAGCTGCAACACAAATAGTTCCACTTAAACATAAGAACAAACTCTTTCACTGTTAGGGTGAAGGAGCCCTGGCCCAGGCTGCCCACAGGGATTGCAGAGTCTCCTTCCTTGGAGGGCTCCAAGACCTGCCTGGACACATTTCTGTGTGACTTGATCTAGGTGAACCTGTTTCTGCAGGGGGCTTGGATTAGATGATCTCTAAAGGTCCCTTCCAACCCCACCATTCTGTGATTCTATGATTCCACACAAAGCACTTTAAACCCCGTCAAACTTCCCCCTCAAAAACAAAGCACTAAAACAAACAGCCATGGTCCGTTTGACCACATCACGTACAAACACCCCATGAAGTGGGGATTGTGCAGGTCTCTGATGCTTGTGATTTATGATGTGAACACATTATTGCCATCATTTCTCCTGACTGTGGGCACACACGTAAGTAAATATGACTAGAAGTTAACATAAGTGTTTGAAAGAATATGAATTAAGAGTAGTGAGAGTATAGCCAATATCACACACCAACTGCATCCCAAGCCGTTCCATCAAAAGATATGGTATTGAGAAGCAACTGACTATTTGAGAGAGAGCAACAACAACCTCCTTAGAAATTACCTTATGCAGCTCTAACTTGCTCTCTTCCATTTCACTTGTGTATTGGGTATTATTTCTGCACTAACACAGTCGTAACCCACCATCGCAAGACATTGCAACAAGTCTGTGCGTGCCACAGAGCATCCAGTAGCTTCAAAGAGGGAACGGACGTAGTTTAAAGCTTGGAGGTTTGATTTAAGAAGTCAGACTTCCACAAGGATGACTCTGGGCTATGGCTGTGTCTGCAGGAGATAAGGATCGATGTGGGCTTGGCATAAGAACTGTGTATTGAGATGTAAGTCATTACTTATGAAGCTGAAGTACAGATAGTTACAGTTATGTACACAACTACTTCAACTATTATATAAGAGAGTGTGTGTGTGTGTATATTTATATCTGAGTACATTACGGTCTTTTATTTGTACCTTTACATAAACTAGAGATATATCATTTCCATTTCGTAGCTGAGGAATTGGGTCTCTAAGGTACAGGTTAAAATTAAGGGATGTGGTTTAGGGACCTCATTCATGTTTACAAATATGGTAAAGGGTGGGTGTGAGGAGGATGGAGCCAGGCTGTTCTCCATGATGGCCAATGGCAGGACAAGGGGCAACTGGGACAAGCTGCAACAGAAGAGGTTCCAAAGAAACACAAGTTAAAACTTCCCTGTTGAGGTGAGGGAGCCCTGGCAGGGGCTGCCCAGATGGGCTGTGGAGGCTCCTTCTCTGGAGACATTCCAACCCAGCTGGACAAGTTCCTGTGTGCCCTGCTCTAGGTGGTCCTGCTCTGGCAGGGGGGTTGCACTTGATGATCTTTTAAAGTCCCTTCCAGCTCTCAACATTCTGTGATTCTGTGATGGCCTTGGCAGTGTGAGGGGAGAGCTCAGGCTCAATGAGCTTAAAAGTCTCTCGAAGCAAAATGATTCTATGATTCTATGAAATACTGAAAGGTGGCAAAGCCACAGAAACTGTGGCATCCCAGGGGCAACCTAGGAAGGAGAGGAAGGCTAGGTTCATGTTGAGTTCTTAGCTTTTCAACAGAAGGGAGAAAAGAGATCTCATAAGGGAACGTGCTGACAGTACAACTCAAGCCCACGGGCTCTACTGGAGAGAGGTTGAATATGTGCTTTCTGCAAAGAAAACTTAAGGACCACAAACACTAAATACCTGAAAAATAACAAAGAAAGGCTCTAAGTAGACACTCCTGTATTTAATATTAATTGAACAAGTGTCAAATGTATCTACCTCGCACTCTTTTCTGCTGTTCTCCTTGCATCTGCCTCATTGTTTTTTGATTGAGGAGTGACTCATCCTGCTTTGTGCCAGGAGAGCAAAGGCAGCTTAAATGTTTTCAGCCAGATTCATCCCAAACTCTGAGCCAAGTAAAGCATTTGGGCTCACTTCAAGAGAGCCAAACTGTGATAGCTTTTTTAGCTTCCGCATTAAAGGACAGGACAATTATTTCTGCAAATTGCACTTAGCATGCAATTATCACACAGGAAAATGCATCTTGACATTGTTGCTGTGAAGTCCTCCAGTCTTTAGACAGCCCTCAGACCTCCACTCGTGAAGACTGAGAGGGCAAATCTTGCATTTCTGTCTCTGTAGCCCTTTGGAGAGGAAGATAATTTAGTTGACCTCAGATAACAGCACAGCTCTGGAGGAAATCTCTCTACGGGGTCAATTGTCAACAAAGTCAAGGAAAACAGGGAACAGATTTTGTAGTTGACTGTAAAAGCAATATTATATATAAAGAGATATATAAAAGAGGATTTGGAGGAGACTTTAGTCTTGAACGCTCTAAACAATCCTGATGCTACTTAGCCATGAAAGTGCCCCAGTTCCCCAGGACTCCTCACCTTATGAGGAGATTTTAATCTTAATAGTTTACTGTTAGACCAGGTACCTCATATAATGTCAGGAGAGTCACTATGTTTCCTCTCAAACCACATGGGGAGAAAGGTCAGAAGCCACCTACTCCTCCATCAGCCCTTCCCTCTTGTGCACACGTTCCCACAAGCGCTGTTAAACTCACTGTAGATGAGACACAAACCAAAACTCATCAACAGGCAACTCAGAACATCCTATACAGGAAGGAAATTTCTCCTTTTCTTTAGTACAGGGGCACATTGAGGTCTCCTCCAGCACAGCAATTTTCTCTCCTGGCGTGTCCAGTCCATTACAAATATCATAGCAACAATTCTTAGCAGCAATCTAATTCCACCAAGAAAGGCGAAGCGAAGGAAGATGAAGCTGGGATCTGCCCTTCGATGCCTCCTCCCTATCACGGGAAATAAATGAACTCCTTATTCTGAAAAAGACTTTTCCCTAACCTGCATTGCCGGTGTCAGCTCGGATTATCAAAACTGCAAGAATTTTAAAACCTAATTTGCTTGTCCCCTTTTCATGCATCTCTCTCGCCGGCTCCACTCAGCGCAACGCCTGGAAACAATCTATTTTCTTTTTTTCCCATCCACAGATTTATGCTGCAGGAGGATTTTCATCAAGGATTCGGTACCTTCATGGTCAGCTCTACTTAGTCTTTGAAGATCTGTCTTCCCAATTCAAAGCACTAGCGCAAAGCTGTTGTACCTGAATGTCCACAAACAAAAAAAATTCCATTTTAACTGAATCTTACAACCCACAATATCACATTTCTCTTCATTCTGCAGGTTTGTCAGCATTTCACAGTTCATCAGAGACAAATTTACCATTCTTCTTGATGATGGCTTGAAACTACGATGTTCTTATAGCCACAGGCACACACGAATCACCAGAGCTCCTTAACGATAGCCCCCTACGGCTTCTCACCCTGTGAGCTGCATCTGGTTCAACCCTCACTACTTCTACAAGATACAGACAGAGTTTTCACCTTATTTGCTGCTTTCTCAAAAGAGGAAAATCATGGAATCATAGAATGGTTTGGACTGGAAGAGACCTTTGAAAGTCATTCAGTTCCAAATCCTTTCCCATGGGCAGGGACACTTTCCACTAGCCCAGGTTGCTCCAAGCCCCATCCAACCTGCCCTTGGACACTTCCAGGGATGGGGTAGCCACAGCTTCTCTGTGCAGTCTGTGCCAGGGTCTCACCATCCTCAACATAAACCATTTCTTCCTTCTATCTAGCCTGAAAGCACAGTAGCTTAAAGTAAAAACTGCACTAATATTTATTAGCAACCCTACACGTTACATGGAATCTCTGGGAGTGAAACTCACTGTCATTCACAGTAGCACAATACACCTGTGTGGGGAAAAGGACACTACACTAAATTTTTATCACCCACTGACAAGCCCACCCTGCCTTGCTCCTGTTAATACACAAATCAGAGGGTGTAAATCTCTTCATCTTCCTGTCGGCAGCTCCTGCCAGCAACGGTGGCTCGCAGCCAGTGAGCAGAACAGGCTTCAGGCCAGTTGCCAATGAAATCATCAAATCTGCTCCTCAAACAGGAAATAAGTAAGAAGAAAATAGGCCTTTTTTTTTTTTTTTATCTTGCTGAAGAATCTAAAAAGGGCCATATTTCAAAATCTCTAATTAAAACAATAAAAAGCCCAGGCTCTCTCATTTGTGCACCATGCACTGTGAATTCACTGCTGCTAGCATCGTTCAGTCCATTACATTTAAACCCTTGCACTTGGAGCAGTGATTTTGCTTTCATAAAGCACTATGGAAGCAGTAAGAAGGTGCCCTGAGCAGACCAGCAATCTCTTGATGTAACAGTCTACAAATGTAACATGATGTTTTTGTGACTTGCCTCATTTAAAGTACTTCACAACCACCTTGAAAAGACCTTCAGTGTAATTAGGTGTAACTCTAGCCACATCTAATAAATTAACAGAGCCTTCATGCAGGACAGACATCCCCAGCTCCAGAGCAAGAAAGAGCAAGCAATGCAGTTACTCCTGCCCCCAACAAAAATGGATTGCTCCTGTGCTACCAACAACAGCAATGAGCTGAGCAGTACCACAGGACAAGAGCAGCCAGAGTTGAAACTCTGATGAAACTGGCACCAAATGCACAGGGAAGCCACAAGCCAAGTGAATCTTGTACAACATGACAGTCCTAGTTAGCCCAGCAGAAGCAGTAGGGGTTAATGTGTTTGTACTCTCTAAGAGTAACACAAACTTTTCTAGCACACAGGCTCCATCCACTGCAGCTTCCGAATCCAGTTGTCTGCTTTGAGCCTGGCACTTCAGAAACACAAAATGCTCAACTGGACGTGAACTGTGGTTTATTCTCCAGTGACTGCAGTAGACGTTTCGGATGTGACAGATCAGTTCTGACATATCTAAGGTCAATCTGTTCAAAGGAAGAAGTGGTAGGACTCTGCTACCACGAATAACAGCAAAGAAAAATATTGTGTTCCCTTCCCCTCCCCAATCCAACTCATGGAGCATCCTTCTTCAGTGCTTTGAAAAGCCAGAGTGTATATAAATTTCTACTAATCAACTCACAGCAAAAGGCTGCTTCTCTGCTCCCACTTCCACTGACTATCCACAGAAGATCAAATGAAGTTCAAGGCTATAGTGCTCTAGTTTAAGATGCTTAACAGAGCAGGCTCATGATACCTATTTAAAGAAAAGATCAGTTCAAAACTCTCAGTTCTCAAATACCCCTCATCTTCAGCAGACACTCTTTTCACTTGTGCTGAGGACCAGACTTTCTCAAGGACTGGGACAGACTGTGGAGCAAACACTTGCAAGAAGAAAGATTCAGAGATTGCAGAAGCTTCAGGCGCAAGCACAAAGGGGAATTTTGTTTTAACTCACTGAGCACAAGCATAGTGCATCTAACACATGCAGAGTTGTGACGTGTCAGTGGGCAAGGTATATGTGCCTCTTTCTAAAATGCCTGAATGCAAAGAAAGGGGTCAAACACTCCAAGCACTTGAGTACAGTTCCTCAGGGGCAGACCATTCCACCACTGACTAAAGGAAACCTTGGACAAGCTTCCAGGAGCATGAACATCAACTCCACAAGCAGGGGCTAGGAATATCTTACATCATTAATAAAGATGAGACCAACAGGATGTTTAGACCTTGTTATTGAAGCCCACAGGATTTGAGGCAGCTCGATCCTCGACAGGCTTAATCACGCCAAAGAAAACATTCCTTCTCTCAAGTGATGCAACACAGTTCAAAAGACAAGGAGGAAAAAAACTCACTCCAAAAGTTTATTTTCTCTAGACCATTATTGACTTTCAACACAAAAACACACTTCAGTCATCTCTCATCTCATTACAGACGCTGGGAGGGTTCAAAAAGTGTATCCACCAACTTACTGCACTTACCTGCCACTGAATGTGCAATCTGAGCACCACATATGGGACTCTATTCATCCCTGAAAGGTGGCAAAATCCATGGTTGGCCACAGTCCTACAGGGACTGGCAGTGCCTCTGGAGACTGTACGCTAAGAGTTATGACAACCAAATAAATAACCCCTTCCTCGGTTATTGGAACTGGGCACAAAATACAAGGACTGGCTAAATTTAAATAAATAAATCAATAAATAGGCTTTAGTTTTTGTCTCCAAAGACAAACTACAACAGCATACAACATGCTACACAGCTGAACATGAAAAAAACCAGCTTATAATTGCTTTACCATTACAGATAGCACTATTTTTCTTAATCAATTCCTCATAACCCCATAGTGATTATTTATTTATGGGCAATCTATTTAAATGTGCTTTTCCACATGTTAGGATTCAATCTCCACCCTCTTTTCCCTCATCATTAAAACTGCAGCGATTACTACGGCCCCTACCCCCAAGAAATCAGAGGCTTCCTCAGGACAGCAACTAAAACCAGCTAGTAATATGAGGCTGGCAGATTTACTAAATGTATCTAAAGGCCATTAAAGCATTTGAATCATGTGACATATCTTTTTACGAGACAAATTTGGTAAAAGCATGTCCGAGCTCGGTCCTGAAATACAGCACAATAAATGAATTAACCGAGCACGGCGTACTCTCTGTGGCCATTAAAGTGGAAGAAATGCAGGCAGAGGCAAATACCAACTTGAGAAATGCAGACCCCATTGGCATTTTATTGAACATTAGCAGGCAACCCTAAATCACTGGCTATCGTTGTGTATAAGTAACCATTTAGCAGCAGTGGTATTTGTGTTAGAGCAATTCCCAAGGGCCTCGGTGGGAGTTGCAGCTCCGTCACTCCCATTATTACACGAAAAACACACACACAGAGGATGGGTTCAGTGCTGTGTAGGCATGAGGCACTGCACAAGCAAAGTGTAAGGAAAGAGAGATGGAAGTTGTTGGTTATCACACCACCAAAATACTCCTGTCCAAATGCCAAAGCCAGACTGGAAAGAGAAAACAGCCAGAATCTGTACGTCCTCAGACAGGAACGTTATTAGCTCATATTTTCCCCATTTTCTTCCACAAATTCTAGGTAAAGCATACGCTAAACTGCCAGTTGGGGCCAGCTGGGTCTGGATGATGGTGCCTTCTAGCTCAAATTTCAGTGCTTGAGGAAGTCAGGACAGAGGAGAACTCAACCTCCACAGCAACCTGCCGACCTCTCCTGGGAGGTGGGACAAAACAGCCTCTCCAACCTCTCCCCACGCTTCCTCAGATGCCAGAGCTCTTCTTGCCCCTCTCTGTGGAAATATAAACTCATCTACTTCAAGAGCAATTACTTAAATTGGTTGGTTTGTTTGATCATGGCAGAAAGGCAAACATCTCACGCAACCAGGTACAGCTGCAACACTGCACAGGTTTCCAGCTCACATATACCAATACTGGCCAAAGCAGGTCTGTCTAGTACAGACATAACAGAAGCAGCAAGTCAAAGCCCTGCAGATTTATTGCCTTGAAGAAATGCAGATATTTTAGCAATAGGCTGGAAAAAGTACCTTGGAAAGGGAGTAAGAGAATAAAGTACCAAAATTACACCGGGAGAAACAGTCTAACACCAGTTCATAAGCTGCAGAATAATCCAGTCCCTGGTGCTTTCCCTGGCTTTTAGGCATACTTTATCTTCCACTGGCATGTGTCCTCAAACACAGCATCTTCTCCCTCCTCCTTCCACAGGGACTGTGGAAGGACTAACAAGGTTTTACTGTATATGCCACTTTAGCTCATGAAAGCACTTGGCATACCCATTTGCAACTTACTCACCTACTCTGCAGCAGCACATGGCAGAGACAAGTGGGATCCAGCCAGAAAACAGTACATGCTGCATACAGTCCTGGCCTTGGCCCAGCAGTTTCTGTCTTAGAAGATCAAACACTGTCCTGGCACCCAAGAAAAGCCACTGGCTACTCTTGAAAGTATTGTGTGTAAGGAGTCAAATCCTGCTTTATTTAGGCACACATTCTCCATGACTTAAGTGTTACTGACTTTAATGGGACACTGCCTTCCATCATAGCCCATTTTCTTGCCCATAGCACCAACAAACCTCCACTGGTAAAATGGTCTGTTCTGACAGGTCTCTAGTCTGAAAGAAAAAGATAACGATGATAACAGTAATAACTGGAAACCAAGGTCCATTAAAATGCAGCGACCTGCTAGCTCTGTTCTGGTTGAACACTACAGCATTGTCATGCTTTACCAACAAATCTAAGATAAATGAGCAGTAGCCTTCAGCACCAATAAGTAGCTTGAATATTTTGTAGTGTAGCATCTCTGACTTCAGGTTGGCTTTTTATCAGTAGCACGGTATAGGTTACATCAAACTCAATCGCCCCAGTGCATGCTGGCTGTGCTATGTTTTCTGCACAGTTATCCTCATTTCCCTTCCTTTATGACCACAGAGAGAATATGATATGCTTCATGTGTGCATTTCTCTGCTCCATATGTCAGGGTTAGACAGGATATATTGTGGTGGTACTAGAGGTACCTGGTGCAAAACAGCATTATCCTTCAAGTGCAACTTGGGTAGCCTTGTAAATGCAGAAGAGAAAATCACATAACATGTGAAATCGGTCTTTCTTCCTTCCCCAAGTGGGAATCTTATTATTTCAGAAGGCCTTCTAACATCAAAAAAGGACAGTAAGTGCAATTAAATGAAATTAGACAGAGAAAACAGGATGAGAGTTGTTAAAAGGCACGGTGGCAACTTTTTAGCTTTTGCAGGTAATATCTGGTGCATTTACACAAAGCTATTTATCCACTGATCACTAATTTATAATGTGTTAATTGACTCGTGAAGCTTGGCAATTTTCCTCTGGGGGAAAAAGCAAAAACATCATTTATATGACATGAGAGCTGCTTGGGAATTTCTGAGCTTAGTGGTTTCTCATCACGATTTTGCACTTGGTCAGTGGCAGTTCTGCAGGGAACAGACTCAGATGGGGCTCAGCTCCCATCAGCTCTCCTGCCCAAGAGCTCACAGACAGCTCTATGACTGCAAGGCTGGTGGTACCTGTGCCCTGACTCACTATTTATTCAAAGACAGAGACTCTGTGTGTCTCCCCAGGACTGTGATATCACAGAATCACAAGGATTGAAAGTGACCTCGAAAGATCATCTAGTCCAACCTCCCCGCCAGAGCAGGACCTCCTAGAGTAAGTCACACAGGAACACATCCAGGAGGGTTCTGACTGACTACATGACATTTTCTATATAAATGGCTTTCACTCCTTTTCATCAGATAACTGCATTTCCTTCCTCCCTTCCTCCTTTCTTCTCTTCCTCTCTTCTTTCTCTCTTTCCTTCTCTCTTTCTTTCTCTCTTTCTGTTGGGTTTTTTTCAGCCTCTCTGTTGCACTCTTTGCACATGATCTTCTACTTCCTCCATCCTTCCTCTGTTTTTCTTCTTGAGAAAGAACTAATTTTGTGACTATCAAGCTCAGGAAAATATCTGATTTCTACTTTGTGTCCTCATCCTATCAAAAGGAAATAAAGCTGTTAGCCAGCATCTCAAAGACCAGAAGAATGCAGGTAAAAGCTAGATCACTACGAAGACTGCTATGAGACTTCCACTGTCACTCACTATACCACTCATTTCTAGGTCAACAAAGATGTCTTTTCAATCTCAGCAATGCAATTATAGTAGTGAATCTTGCAATACATCAAACTGCCACTTTCGTATTAATTAATACCACATCGCAGGCCTACAAGTATCAATTCCAGCAACATAGGCAGGAGGTATATGGGCTCCCAGTGCAATGCCTTTGGTTTTGTCAGCTGATGTTTTACACCACTCATAATTTAGCTTCTCTTTTTGGTTTGGGATAAAACATTGTGCCATCTCCTGGTGAAAGGTACTGCACCTGAGATTCAGGAAATCTTATCTCTACCTTGAAACCACTAAAATAAAAAAAAGAGACATTTTACATTTAAGATGCTTAACTCAGGAGGTAGCTACCTCCCAGCCACTGCTGAACAATGGTGCCTATTGTGAGACAATTTGCTTGCAATTAAAAGCCAGAAACCTGCTGGTACAGTCATGCTGTTCCCTGGCACCTCCAGAATGCAGAAATCTCCACATTGCAGGAAAGCTTTAGTGATGGGCACAGGGAAGAGGGAAGTTTCCTTCCAACTTGCTCTTGGCAGAAATCCCAAGTTTACCTTGTAAACTTGTTTTAAAAGTCTCCCTTTGCTCCAGATAGCCCTACTAGAAATGAGCACAGCTGTTTCTCTCCTGTCAAAACCACATTTTTACACTTTCCAAATTCCTGAAGGGTCACTGCAAAACCAAAGAGTTTATGGGAAATAACTAATTTCCACTCCAGTGGAAACTGTTCCATTCCAGTGGAGGGATCTTCACCCTCTCTCAGCAACCCAAAAATTCACCATAGAAAATTCCTTGTCTTTTTATTGATAAATAGTACCATTTTCCAGGATTTTCCAGCATGCATGATCACATTGACAGGGGACAAAGGAATATGTTTTTCAGTAGTACTAAGGAAATCCAAAGCAAACACACACACACCTATACTGCTCTGTTTAACTTTAGGATCTCCAGGAAACTGATTCTGCTCGACATTTTGAATTCTGTTTTGCAGTGAACTGTCTCAATCTTCATCTTAAAAACCCAGAAAATATATGGAAAAGTAAAAACAGGTATGTAAAAGTCACAGCATTATGTGACTCTAGGCCATGTGATGGATAAACGTTAATTGTGTATCCCAACTTCCTATCTTTTTCAAATTGGAAATGCTCTTCTACTATGAATATGCTACATAACCACAGGTTTGAGATCAAAATCACAGAATCACAGAATGGTAGGGGTTGGAAGAGACCTTTAGAGATCTTCCAGTCCAAATCCCCTGCAGAAGCAGCTTCACCTAGATCAGGTCAGAAGTATGATTATATTATTCTAATGCCTGTTCAAATAAACATATTATTGCTAGGCCTGGCAGACAAGTTCCTGGTTCACAAAATATGTGGTTATACCTACTGGAAAAAAATAGAAGCTGCAAGACCTTGCTCCATGGTTTCAGCTATCCATAGCCCAGATTATTCTGTTACCCATCCACCTTTCCCTTCCTGGCTGTCCTGCCTTCCCAACTCCTTCCCCATCACTAACCCCAAAGTCATGGACATATGTCCTCCTGCCTTGACCACAGGAGAGGTCCTTCTTGCAGGACCCTGATCTGTTAAAATGTCCTCCTGACTGCTTCCGTTTGGCTTTCTCACATCTGGGCTTTTGTACTCAATTATCTACTAGAAAATTGTTGTTTGATCTTCTAAACTTGTAAATCTCTAGCTTTTAAGTCATAAATGACCATTGGGGGCAGGGAAGGGGGGAAGAAATAAAAATCAGGGTTCCTAAAACCACTGACTCCACAGAGAAATTAACATACCCACACTAGTATTGAGTTACACAGAAACAACACTTTAGTAGCCCACAGTGTAAGCTCTCTACCGTAAGTACAAAGCACTCTCACCTCATCTAGAAACACTAAAAGGAAGAGAATCAAAAGCCCACAAAGCTATTACAATAGTTGGCAGAACAGGAGAAGCATGCTACAAAATCAAGACTATAAAATATCTCCATCTCCCTGGTGTAATCCCCTAGGAGATGGTAATACAAGAAAACTTTCAGATGGTTCTGACAAGGGCTCTGACATTAAGGTATTAGAGTTGCATTCCCTGCTCCCTGTGAGGCAAGAACCAGTTTCCCTTTCATCTGATGCTCACAGACGAGGAATCTCTACACATAAATTCCCATTTATCTCTATAGCCAAACAAAAACTCACAGGTGTTCCTTCATCTTAAAGTCACTAATGTACCGTCAAGTTAGGTTTAAATCAGCCTAAAAGTTCAAAAGTCACCAGGAAGAAGGAAAAACAGATCTGAAATGTCTTTTCCTTAGGAAAAGAATATATGTCATTCAGCATCTACCAAGACAGCACATCTTCACCTTCAAAATGACTTCCTACACCTTTCTGTATTTCACCAGACTATAACAATTTAACAGATCACAACACTTTACAACTGAATTAACCTTCACAAGACCCCGCTAATTCTTCCCTGAAAAAAAGTAGCTAAAATACTATGGTTTTATTTCCTTCCAATACTACTTTAACCCAGGATTTCGTTATCTACAGTTAGTGTTTAGTTCTTTAAATACATAAAGATTATTTTCTTATTGGCACTCATTGGCTCATTAGAACTCTAATCACTATCTCAGAGAGATCTGGTAAACTTTTCGATGTCTTAGCTAGCAAATATTTTAACTCTGCTTTTAAAACAAGACTTGTCTACCTCCAAAAGCTGTATTTTAACATTCATGAAGGCTGACTATTACTCAGTGTCTCCTATAGCAGGTGTTCCTATATGAAACCAGGACATCACGAAGCAGACACATCCCTACATTAGCAGATAGCAGGTTGCAGAAGGAGCTTGCAAACAAATTGCTTCTTATCATGCCTAGTAATTGCTCAGGACATTAACTATGCTTCATATTTGTGGCTCCTTAAGACTACAGTGTTTAATTATGTAGTATCCCACAGAAGCATCTAGCAAGAATAGTCTAATTCCATCTAGCTTTTATCTTCTTGAATGCCTCCAACCATATAATCACCAGGATGTTCACAGAATTCTGGCCTTATGGGTTTAAATACTTTAAGAGGCAGCAAATCATGTACCAAAGTCTTTGCAGAGTATACATTAAGATTACGATACCTATTATTTCTAAAGCAAATACAGAAAGCAGCAGAGCGATTTTGTTGGTACGGTTATCATTACAATATTTTGTAAGAAAAGTCGCTAAAACTAGTTTTACAGCTCCATCTGTATCAATAACACATCTGTACATCACACAGCTTCATATCATCACCACAATTTAACAGTGAAGTTTGGTTTATTTGTTTTGCCCAAGCACTGTTTATGTCCCCATAGCTATTTACAGCAGAATACAGATTTTCCTTTCTTTCCTCCCCTTTCTCACAAGGCTTTTGATTTTAAATTAGCAGTCCTTGGGAAGAAAACACATAGAATATATTATTCAAATTCTGAAGTAGTTTATATGCGGAGTTTTTAATAAGAGAACAGTGCCACAGCTACTCACAGGGAATAGCTTCTGATGTCCTTACACATTCTGAACATAATTTAATCCCTTTTGTAGTTTCACTGAAGTCGCTGCAGCAAGGATTAATACTTTACAGAAATAAAGGTGGCAGAATATCTAGAGAAACACAGGAAGTGCTAACTTTATTGTTCTGGAGACAATTTATTTTCTGTAACCCAATAAAAACTTCCTTCAGCACTGCAAGTTCAGCATGAGGTGTTCAAATAGACAAGATCTGTACATTTATTATAAAATAATACAAGTTATTTTATTCCTCATTGACTACTTGTTGAATGAGGATGCATTTACCTGATGGTCCAGGGAGATTTTCAGCAACTGCTGCTGAAGGAAGAATTAAGGACTGACTGCCAAGCCATAAGACCTGTATTTTTACTAGTGCCCATGAAAGCCTGGGAGCATTATTCCTTGGGCTCCCAATGCTACCAGGATTGCTGAAAACTAGGGCCAAGATCAGACTTACATAATCACTGTTTTATCCTTTGGCATTATATTTGTTTAAAGAAAAAGGCAAGGAATCAAACAGCTTATTCATTAACATTAATGACTCTTCCAATCTAATTAAGATGAAACGCTCCATTGTCATTGCCCAAGCGATCAAACCATCCCTTTTCAAACAAATCTGCACTGATGGCAAAAAATAAAGTTACATTTAAAAAAAAGAGGATCCACAGTACCAATTAAAAGAACCTGAAGTGGTTCAAATATTTGTATTTCATATATAGATAAATATGAAAAGACAACCTGAGCAAGGACTTGAATTTTCATTCACTTGCTTTTTACCCTAAAGTTAAAACAGTCATCATTCTGGGGAGCACAGAACTGGACACAGGACTCTAGATGAGGCCTCAGCAGATACGGCAGAGCAGAGGGGGAGCAGAACCTCCCTCTACCTCTATGCCTACGCATAGAGGAAAACTTCAAATCCTAAGTGTTATCACAATGACTGTCCATCCTGATGCTAGGGCCACTGAGTATCTGTGGCTGGATTCTCAGACAAAAAAAAACAAGGAGTTTTGCTCTTTGTGTCTATCATTATTAAAATAGTTTTTAATTAAATAAAACCATCAGTCCCTATTGTATTTAGTGCAGGTTGTATAGGGATAGGAATTTCAGATGCATGGTTACTAATTACTCACAGTCAGAGAATCAAGGCAGGAGAGGGTGTCAGCGCAAAATCAGAAAATGATAGAGGCTGGAAGAGACCTTTAGAGACCATCCAGTCCAACCTCTCTGCCAAAGCAGGTCCCCCCTCGATCAGGTCACACAGGAATAGTCTAGGCGGGTTTGGAAACCTCCTGAGAAGGAGCCTCCACACCCTCCCTGGGCAGCCTGGGCCAGGGCTCCCTCATCCTCACAGTAAGGAAAATTTTCCTTAAGTGGAACTTTTTGCTTTCCAGCTTTTGTCCATTACCCCTTGTCCTGTCACTGGACACTAAGAAAAACCTACTGGCCCATCCCCTTGACAAACACCTTTCAAATATTTATAGGTACCAATGAGACTTCCCCTCAGTCTCCTCTTTTCTAGACTAAACA